>LD347906.1:195897-255784 GCA_001465055.1 Ptychodera flava | reverse complement strand
TTTCCTAGATTGCTTATAAAAGAGAAAAAATAAGATCTTATGAGCAGATTATATTCTGGTAATTTCGCTCCATTTATGAATCACTTTCATCGATCTACCACAGGAAACGAACGTACATGTAACAGTACTAGTCTGCGGAGACTTGGCACCGCTCTCATTTGCTAGTCTAAAATTCTCTTAAGGTAGTATGCGCCTCAAAAGTGAAAGATCTAAACTTTTGCTCAAACTTTCCTCAATAAAACTTTCAACCATTCTTTACCAAATCGACAATAAAAATCAGGGGTCACCGTGCCAAGTTTGGAACTAGCGAAACAAATTTCTCAACATTTTACGATATTTCAAATTTTAAATGGCCGCCATCCCTGTGTTAACTCTATGGGTAAAGAGAAATTTTTTTCTTTCTCCAGGAGCTTTGATGAGCCCCACCAGTGGTAAATCAGAAGAGAATTGTAGAAATTTGACAGTTCGAATACCTTTCTCTGGGGCGCGTTCTACCTTAACAAGCCTTTGAACGAGGCTATATTGTAAACTGGAAATACAGCACATCTGTGAGAAGTTCCCATTGATAACACTATCAGTTTTCATCTGTACAGCCCTAGTTAAGGTAATTGTTTCTGTCGATTCTGGAGTGATCACGTCGATGATCTACCAAATTGTCTAAAATTTATTGTGCGCACCTCAGAGAAACAAACGAGACGAAAGAGTTGTCATACAAACCGACGAAATCTGGCAATTTTATAGGCACAACTACAACTAAGTTTTGATAGTTTTTTTAGGAAACGTGGTTATTTGCTGTTTCTTTCTAAAAAGTTTGAAATAAACACCTGAAGGACAGAATAAACACCTGAACAGCGTCGTATGTACATGTACAAACACGACGTAGTATGTGCAATGATCGATGTTGTGGTCGGCAACGGTTGATGTGAATTCTTTCTTGTCCAAAATTCATTTGTCAACAATGGCATGGTACAGTACACAGAATACATATCGTATCGATGGTTTAACCCGAAGCCTTTCTACACAATTTTGGGCACGGAACAAAGCATTTTATTAATAAACAAGCGACCTGACGGCTGATACGGCTACCGCAGTGTAACCATTTTGTGACATAACTATTTTTGACACGTGTTGATGAAGAAGATGGAAATCTTTGATAGCTCATTTCAGGATAGCCTGACTAAAAATGTCAAAAATAGCTGAAAAAATACACAATTGAAGATTTCATCATAATTTGAACATATCACATTAAGATCATCCCTGAGAACATGTCCAGCAAAGCTATGAGACGAGCAGTTTTTGAGAAACAAATTTTTTGCCCAAAAAGGGCACAAATTGCCCAACAAATTAAATGCATATTTCACCATAATTTTAATATATCATATTAGGATAACTAATAGAAACCTGTATACCAAATAACAAAGCTATAATACGAGTAGTTTTTGAGAAACAAGATTTTTGACCCAAAATCGCAAAAATTGCCCCAAAAATACAAAATTATAGATTTCGTCATAATTTTAATATCATATTTCGATCATATGTATGAACCTGTGTACCAAATATTAGAACTATGATACGAGTAGTTTTTGAGAAACATTTTTTTGTTACAAAAAATTGCAAAAATTGCCCCAAAAATAAAAACTTGTTCATTTCATCATATTTAATATCACATTTCGATCATATCTATGAACCTGTGTACCAAATATCAGAACTGTCAGACAAGCGATTTGTCGAAATAATTTTCTGACAAAAAAAACAAAAACTGCCATAAAAAAATTTGCATATTTCACCTCAATTTTAGCAACCTAACTGAGGTCACCCCACGTGAACTGCATATCGAATTTCAAGCAATCGGACATGCGGTTTCAGAGAAGGCAATTGTTGACGGACGATGGACGGGCGACGGAAAACCAGCGAAGCTAAAAAGAGGCCGAAAAGGTGGCAACACAGCTTCGGGCCCTGAAGATTTGCTAGACTGATTTACACAGCTGCTAGTTTCATTTTGAGTTTTACTAAAATTTGAAGGCTTATCTGAAAAGATTTTTGAATAGTAGCTACCTACTGTTCAAAAGTATCATACAAGTTTTTATCTTACCCAGAGCAATTCCAACCAAACCCAACAAAATCAGTACATTCATCTTTGACGATCGGGACTGCGCTTTTTACGTTCCAAGTTCCAATATGATGCCGACCGCGACAGAAGAGTCTGTTATAAGCATTATATCCGCAAGTGTCGTGTGCAAAGAGATGTGGTGATACATATCGTTGGAGCTATGGATTCACAAATGCTTGCACATGCCTCATGTAGCCCACATCAGATAAACAAAGTTTACCGATTGCTGAAAGCATGAAAAATAGCTTTTTATCATTTTAACATGTGTGAGGTTTCTCATAATTTTATTTTATATTTACAATGTGCAGGACATGCTTATCATTTTAATTTGGTTTTATTGCATTTGTTCTTTTCAGCAGCAAAACAATAAATAGAAAACTATCTTTTCTTAATTGACTATGGCTAAAATGATCTATTTTCACACGAAACCCAGTTTCCAGCACATGTAGGTTTCTCACTTGAATTAACTTTTAATATCTTGAACTATGACCTAGATAGCACAGCTGGGTGCACTTTAATTGTGAGGAATGGATACATCAGATCTTCACATATCGTAACATTTTTCACGAAACTGTCAACAGAGGAATGGAAATGACTGCCTCTGTCGACGGTTTCCAACTTTAAATCGTGGTACCCAATATCGAAATTTCATTTTTCGGGCTCATTCCTGTTGTTTGCATTTATTTCGTTTTATTTGCCTATTCTATTTATCTCACTGTATTATAGTTTATTTGCTCTTGTTCAGCTTTGACAAACATTGATGCCTGTCAACTATACACTATATTCTCTTCACCTATTCTCTGTGGCTATGATGTTTAGGTAGAAAGCGCCTCTAAAGTGAAGGACTTCCACAATCGAACTTTCAAACACTCTCTTACCACATCGCGAATAAAAATCAGGGGTCATCGTTCAAATTTTGGCACTAGAGAACTAATTACCTAACATGTACTGATATTTGAAATTCAATGCCATTCCTTTGTTAACTCTATGGGGAAAATAACGTTTTTCGATTTCGAAAAGCTAGGGCGGTGAAAATTGTTCTCACTCCAAGAGCTTTAAAATGGACCCCTACAGGTCGTGGATCAGAAAAGGATTGTAAAATGTTGGTAGTCCGAAAATCTGTCCGCGGGGTGCATTTCACCTTGAAAAAACTCGACATTGTTGAGAAGTGACCTCGATCCGAATCTCACGGTTGTCCAATTAATATGACGTCTTTCCACGTATAGATCCAACAACATGGTTCAAAAGGAAAAGTTATTGATCGGGAAAAGTTTCGTTATTCACCGAACGCTTAACAAACACAGGATGTCGAATCATGTGGAAACATTCCGACGGTGAAATTGTTCAAAAGACCTTATGCACACTTAAAGGGATATAGTCGTCGGAACTGCGCCTGTGCGATTTTCTTGTTTACAAACAATGTATTTCGTGCACGATATCAAGATGCACCTCATCATCATAGCTGCAACATTTAAATTATACGATGATAGATTATGACAGACATGTTTTAACTTTCATCAATCACCATTGTGTCTTGGATACATTGTTGCCATGGGTCGTGTGGGTCCCATACAACCTTTGAGCGCAGTTACGACGACTGTATCCCTTTAATCCTTATTTCGAGTCCAGGCTTAAGGTAATATGCACCTCGAAAGTAAAAGACTTAAACTTTTTCTCTAACTTTCCTCAAGGAATCTTTTAATCATTCTCTTTCAAAATCAAGAATAAAAATTGGGGGTCACCGTGCAAATTTTGGTACTAGAGAAACAAATTACCCAAAATTTACAGATATTAGAAATTCAAAATGGCCGCCATCCCGGTGTTAACTCTATGGAGAAAAATCAAAATTTTTGAATTTCGAAAAACTAAGCCGGTGAAAAGTTTTCTTTCACCAAGAGCTTTGAAATGAACCCCTACATGTGGTATATCAGAAGAGAATTGTAAAAGTTTGAGAATCCGAACGTCTGTCCCCGAGGTGCCTTCTACCTTAACGTGGACACTGGTCCCCGGATAAGGTCCATATGAAGGGTTGCGGCAGCTATATGCACCCATGCAATACAGCCGATGTTAGCATATAAACAATAAGAACCTTGTTTTTTACGCCTTGATGTCACAGATACAAAATGTCATACCCATTTTAGGTAAACCATCGTGTCGTGTCCTTGCAGACGTTAAAACGGTCAAAACATAATAAATCCGCTGCAATTACATTCTATCTTGATCTATATAAACTGCACCAATCAGCGAACAAATGTTTACACTTTACAGTAACTGTTTAATATTCTTTTAATTTGGGTCAATAATTTGATTTCATAATGGAGGGTTGTCAAAGGTATATGTTGTGTGACGATATTTTCCCAAGATTATACCTATCTGTAGTGTATCTACATTCACTCACATATCGAAGTATCATCGTCGTAAACCACACACCCCTTTACGGCAACAGCTCTATGTTTATACCTTGGATTTTCGCGAACTATTCGCGGAGAGACAATCGTGCTAGCGCTCTGGCTCGCGACAATGCGAAGCATAAGCAAGAATTAACACTTGCTTAAAGCACACGAACATTTTACCATTGAGTTTAATGGTTGGGTGCTTTTTACCATGGTGACATCGTTAGAAATAAATTGACAATAATTATAAAGCAATAAATGGCGCGTGTACCTGGGATACAATTTGTGTGAGTCGTCGATAGAGAAGGATTTGTACAATGCCATCAAAGTCGGGAAGCGCTTGTGTAATTGGGGAGTGTATATGTATAAGAAACAAAAGCCTACAAAAATCGCATGACAGCAGTCTGTATGCGCTTAATGCTGTTGACCTTTGAGTATGTCATTGATAAGAAGATAATGATACTTTTAGTAACGTTGAAGACGACGACAGTGATGATGAGTGTGACGGTAAGAATGTTGGTATGAATAGTAACAGGCGCATGGACTATGTTTGACAGCGATACAGATGAATGTTATGGAAACTACGATGAAATGATCGACACAAAAAGATTATTATTAACGACAGAAGCTTCAATCAAAATATCATGCTGTCAACAATTAATTAAGCGAAAAGAGACTGTATAGTGGTTAATGACGATCTTAACGGAAAACTACTTCCTAAAGTTTAAATGTGAGAGAATGATATTTGTTGTGTCCATGCGTCGAATGCCGTTTACGGTTGCTTTCAATTGTAACAATAATCGGACATAGACAATCGCGCACATAGCGTACTACTAACTCAGCCTGGAAGTTTCATCCACTTTACCTGTCTTTTTCGTTGCAAAAAGTAACAAAGTTGCCTTGGTTTTGGAAATTGGCATTTCCAAGATTATTTTCGCTGATTGTGATCAATGAAAAAAATGTCATCAGAATAGTACGTACCGATAGTGCAACCTGCTTGGAGATTACTGTCAGAGTAAGATGTAGAATATTTTATGAATGTTCATGGCACCTTGTCGGGGTTGACAGTCTGCAGTATGCAAAGGGTCCCATGGTAGAGTATTCAAACTAAAAGGTAAATGCTGCGGTTTTGTCCAGAGTCAAAGATCAATTGTGAAAGTTCTACAGCGAAAGGGCATTAATGCTGTTATGTTGTGTCTGTTAGGCGTCATCTAGCGTTTCCTGTTATCACAAATCCCATCAGACAAATATCATGATAGAAGTTTATGATTTTGTTAAGGTACACGGCCTCACCCCACCTCAACAGTGGTTTGATAAATTACATCAGCGTGTAGCATATCTAAATTAATGTACCTATATATCTATATTCATACATTTTCAGAATTTTGATGAGAGATAGACAGCAGTTTATGATTATGTTTATTAAAAGTACACAGCCCCCGCCACCACCTCAACAGTGGTTTGATAAATTAGATCAGCGTGTAGCATATCTAAATAGGCTATATATATCTACATAAATCTATATTTACTATATTTACAGATTATTCACCTGAGCCTTCAAACTACGCTTTCTTCCTGCATCAAAAAACAAGTGAATAGGAAGAGAGTGGTTTATTAATGGGTCTTGAGGAAGGCATGTGGTTGTGATAATCTGCCTGCAAAATCACTAGCTATTCCTACTGTTAGGATTACAAAGGCCCTTTGTGATATCCTCAATCTGTCATTTCAAAATCGCCCGTTTCCCGATGCATTTAATATTGCTAAAATGGTTGCAATGTTCATAAAAGGCCCTAGAGATGCATCTTGAAACTATCGCCCCATCCTGTTTTGTCCCTAAGAAGTAAAATTCTGGAGAAGGTTGTAAATAAATAGGTCATGAAACTCTTAGAGAGGTATAGCTGCAATAATTGTAGCCCTGAAGGGGCTGGGCCGTGTGGTTAGGCTTCTGTTGTGTGGCTGGCCCTATACCCTAGTTGGGGCATGGCGCCAGTCGCACGACAGAAGCCCAAGCCGCACGGCCCAGCCTCGCACCAGGGCCACAATTATTGCAGCTAAAGAGAGGTATAGCGTGCTGCTTAGGCACCAACATGGCTTTTGTGACAAATGGAGTGTTAAGTCATACCTCACAGACCTCATGAATAAGTTCAATCAGCAACGTGATCAAAGAAAATCAACAACTGGAATTTATATTGCCTTATTTACGAAGGCATTTGACACCATAGATCATATACTCTTATCAAAACTCAAACGTCATGCACTATGGGGAAAAAATTGCGAGACCGGAGCGAGAAAGTGACTCTTTCTCGCAATTGGTGAGAATCTCTTGTCATTCTCATTGCTACCGGTTAGAATTCAAAAGTTCTCACCGGTGAGCAGTGAGAAATGTACTCCTTGGTGAGGTAATAGATTCTCACCGGTGAGAACGGAAATTCTCACCAAGCAAGCTCGGTGAGAATGGTAATTTTTAGGGTGAGAATCAACCAGACTCACCATTCATTGGTGAGAATCAGCCAGACTTGTTGTTCACTGGTGTGAATCAATCTGGTTAATTCTCGCAATTTTTTCCTATAGGGATGGTGTCAGGGGGGCCCGCTTCTCTGGTTTACAGACTATCTGAATAATAAATCACAATTAAGTATTTTCAGATGTGTAGAACGTTTGAAATACGGTGCTTTGCGATGTCCCGCAGGGCTCAATACTTGGACCGACTCTGTTCCTGATCAATGTTAAAACGGTTTACCGAATTCTTCCAATTATTTTAACTTCTGCTTGTTTGCAGATGACTCAAACCTGTTTCACACTTTCCCAGCATAAACGAGTGATATATATCTACATACGGTTGATCATCACTTTAGGGATGTTACGCGTTTGTGTGATGCTATAGTTATTGACCATAAATATTTCCAAAACAAGTTACGTAAATTTTCATTGCTATCAACCAAAGTAAAAATAGTATAATACATGAGGTCTTACAAGCATAATATGTTGGAGTGATAATTGATAAACACTGGGACAGATTTTATAAAGGTGACAAAAATTGACTCTTGCGGTCAAAGGGTTAATATCAGAATATTAAAATGTCATTGCAAGCTGACCTAGGCCTGGATGGTAGCAAGATAGAGGTCAAAGTGCAAAATGGGGTGAAATGGGTCCGATGAAAGCTAACGTTATTAGGACTATATAAGGAACCTACGTGGCAAAATCTTAATCTGACCACTCTCTTTGTCCTGCAAAAGAGTATATTACAGACGTTTACAACGGGTAAAAAGTATTTTGATAAAAATTAATACATTGGTTTTCGTGAAAAAAGACATCTACAAGACTGGAAAGAAACTAAAAACTAAAAAATTAAAAAAGCTCAAAGTATAAATTATTTGCCTCTCCAAGAAATACACTAGCCTGTAAAAGACACTATTTGCATGCCCTGTAACCAGTCACTCATCAGATCTAAAGGCCATTCGTGGCACTTTCCTTGTATTTCTGATCTGTAAAATCTGTCCAATCATGGCAATTGTCTTATTGTAATTCTGCCAACCATTTTAAACGAGAGCGATTGTAAGTTAATAATTTCACACAATAACTTTTCGGGGTAGTGTTTCGTCTGCAGACTGTGATACAGGTTACAAAGTACGTAAATTTGGCTTAATGATGTCAACTCCTTGGCGGAATTTCCGCTATGGACTTTGACTTGTGTGTATACAATTACGGTGAATTAAATCGGCAGTATGATGCACAGTGATCGCCTTTCCAGTTTCACAAATTACGAGTGATCATGAGAAATCTCATGAAATGTGTAATCGAGTTATCTGCCATACTTACTCTTGTTTCAAGTATGGAGTTACGCCATTTTTCGAGTACATTTGTGATCGTCTGCGTGAAAAATGTTTCAGTGGAGTGGACGCGATACGGGGTTATCGTTCTCCAGTACGCGTGGATCCCATTCGGCCTTATTACGCAGCCGCAAACTCCTCTCGCCTGTTTTGTCGGAACTGCCGGTAATTTGTGCCAATGACTTGTTCTTCAAAGTATTTGAGGGAGAAGAGTGACAAAATGCACGTTTTCTGCGACAAAAACAAGTACAACGTTATGGTAAGGTATGTCTATTGTCCGCTGAATAGATAATTGTGGACACTTGAATGCAGATAATGTTGATGTGATTATCAATAGTATATCCGTGAAATGGTAAGACATTTGTGATAATATGTAGTTTTTGGAGTCTGAATGGTGGGTCTGGACTTAGATTAAGGTAGACTCAGAGTGTACCTCAAGACAGATGTTTGGATTCTGGGGGCTCATTTTGAATATTATGGAGTAAATAAAGTTCCAAATCCTTATTTTTGTTAAATTGAATTTTTTTCCGTATGTTAACACGGGGATGGTGACCTTTTCCAACTAAAAGTACCGATAAATATTGGGCTATTCATTTCTTTAGTACAATTTTAAAATATTTAGCACTGGACTGTAAAAGTTGTAAACACCACAGCTATGGACCCACAGCTAAGTGAACCCTGACTTGTATTCTTGATTGCAAAAGGAAATGGTTAAAAGTTTCCTTTCAATAAGTTTGAGCAAACGTTCAAGTCTTTCAATTTTGAGGTGCTTGCTATCTTGAAGCAATAAATTCTGTGCACAAATTTATTTCTGTATTATTTCTCGGTTTCCCTTGGTTTTAAGTTGTCATGTAAGACTTGTTACACCACCATTCACAGCAGAACTGGACACTCATGGCCCATTTATGAGTCATTCTGAAACTGTTCAATGTCACAAAAATGTGCAATTATCAATTTCCCAATACAAAATAATTTATCACATTTGCAGTTAATATTGATGTGAATGTGGTAATGTAGAATGATGATAATTGTGAAATCACACAAGCATATTCACTCATTGAACGTTCTGATTGCATCAATATTAGCTTGTTGAAGTGTTATATCAAAAGTGACCTTCACACAAGAAAACATGAGGTACGTAGTTTTGGAAAATAGTTTATTGCAAAATGTGGATTGATTTGGTGTAAAAAAGAAAGACATAATCTGGCAATTTGAGGTTGGTATTTCAAATACAACTTGTTGACAGATTGTGCAATGAAGTGAGCAGTGCAAGGTATTAACCCACAAGATTATCTCCAGAGAAATACACACTGATACAAATATGGCATGTTATCACCTTACAGAAGATTGGCTGATCCAAGAAAACTGAAAGAAGACATGGTTGAAGGTCAGACTACAGCATTTCCATAGGGAGCATTTCCAACTTAATCACTAGTACCCTAGGGAGTCATTTGGTGTCATGGATATTGTACATACCTAGGGGGCCTCATAAAAACCTTTTAAGTTTGCATCAAAATGTTTGTGTTTATTATTTGTCATTTGTACCAGAAAGTGCAAATATATGGTACATTATAACAAAGTTTAGAGTTGGACATTGAATCAGATTCAGACTACATTTGGAAGAGCATCTGGATTCAGATTTAATGTAGCTGTGACACGAATTCTGTAAGCTCGACAAGCAAGCATTTTACATGTAATATCACCAGAAATAGTCACATATAAATAGTGGGATTTGTCACATGCTAATTTTACACAAACCTGTCTCTCTTTTGACTGAAATGTCTATCATTGATTTCGGAAAACTGTCCTATCAGATATGATGTAAATTTTTTGCTGAAATATTTTTTCAATCCCTTCAGTATATAACACTATTAGTCGGCCCATTTGTCCTACCCTGTTTGTGTTCCATTTATGACCAAGAACTGTTTACAGATCATTCTGATAATGGACTCATCTTAAATATTTCCTGCCTGTACAAGCACTTACAATGGTTTGCGTTGACCCACTCGCATAGACGAATTAGACACATTGCCTAAATCGATGTGTTCTCAACACTGTCAGGCGTAACTATCAGCTGGACAGTATTATCAACCAATTGCAAAGAAATCAACTCTGCAAAAGTTGAAATATTGTCTAGCAGGTGGTCAGACATAGTCTTAACAACAACACCATACATATCCACGCACAGCTCGCTAACTGTCTAGGACGTATCACTTGCTGTCAAATATAAGGCTTTTCGCATTTAAAACTTTTGAACTGACAAACATACACACATGCATCATTAATAAATTAGCAACCATTTTCTCAACACACCAAACTTTATTGCGACGGAACTATGAAAAAAATACAACTCGGATTGCTGCTATGTAGCCTAGGATAGCAGACATGGTGTGTGGATTGGATGTTGTTTTGACTACATCTGACCTGCTAGACAATGTTTCAACTTTTGTAGAGTTGATTCCTTTATGGTCGACTCATATTATTGCCTAACTGATAAATGCACCTGACAGCGTTTGCAACACCTCTATTTAGACAATGTCTGGTTCTTCTAATGCCAACAGACCAATGCAATCAACAGTACTACTTACACTCCATCCCTTTACAATATCATGTGATATGACACAATCTCTAAAATCTGTACTACATTTGAAACAAGGCATTGAGCTTCACCAGTAAATCTTGAAACACGTTCACAGGACAACTTTAGCAGCCTTGTAACACCAATGTAAACTTTCATCCGTTCAGACATGAAAAGGATACTGGAAATTTGTTACATCAAAGACGGCAAATTAAGCTTTCATAATTCTATGAATATTTTTCCAGCTCTATTGTGATCTACACAAAATTATGTTATTTCTTTAACATCAAAGTCCTTCCAATATGCATTGCAACTACCGATATTTTATTTATTCATGTGTAAGATGCCGCAGGGTGAATTGATTTGTTTTTCATGATCCTTGGGCAATACAAACTGAATCTGTCTAGCATTCTAGTTTGCTAGTCCAATAGTCTGTTTTGCTAGTCCTGCAGCCTAGTCATCTAGTCCTATAATATACTTTGCTAGTCCTGTAGTCCAGTTTGCTAGTCCTGCTGTCTAGTTTGCTAGTCCTGCAGTCTAGTTTGCTAGTCCAATAGTCTGGTTTGCTAGTCCTGCAGCCTAGTCATCTAGTCCTATAATATACTTTGCTAGTCCTGTAGTCCAGTTTGCTAGTCCTGTAGTCCAGTTTGCTAGTCCTGTAGTCCAGTTTGCAAGTCCTGTAGTCTCGTTTGCTAGTCCTGCAGTCTAGTTTGCTTGTGCTGCAGTCTAGTTTGCTAGTCCTGCAGTCCAGTTTGCTAGTCCTGCAGTCTAGTTTGCTAGTCCTGTAGTCCAGTTTGCTAGTCCT
Organism: Ptychodera flava; assembly: GCA_001465055.1. Taxonomy (NCBI): domain Eukaryota; kingdom Metazoa; phylum Hemichordata; class Enteropneusta; family Ptychoderidae; genus Ptychodera; species Ptychodera flava. The sequence continues at coordinate 244,068 of LD347906.1, read as the reverse complement.
GCAGTCTAGTTTGCAAGTCGAGCAGTCTAGTTTGCTAGTGCTGCAGTCCAGTTCACTGGTCCTGCAGTCTTGTTTCCTAGTCGAGCAGTCTAGTTTGCTAGTCCTGCAGTCTAGTTTGCTAGTTCTGCTGTCTAGTTTGCTTGTCCTGCAGTCTTGCTTCCTAGTCGTGCAGTCTAGTTTACTTGTCGTGCAACCTTGTCTGCTGATCCTGTAGTCTAGTTTGCTAGTCCTGTAGTCTAACTAGTCTTGCAGTCTAGTTTTCTAGTCCTGGAAATACATATTCACTAGTCTGAGCAAAACACTTGAAAGTCCTGGACCTAAGAAAATTGATTTGAATACCGTAGAGCTGTATCTTTACTTCCAAGCACTTTACAAAATTTGAGTGTTGTGACTTTAAAAGAAGTATTCATTTTAAGTTTGTTCGGTTTGATTGTAAATTACCATAAGTTAGGAAATTCATGTTGGAAATGTTTCTCTTTTGTTTCACATTTTTACACAATATCTTTCCTTATTGGAGAGTCTCAGACTCTCAAGCATAAGTTTCTCAAGAAGAATGCATATGAAGTAAATTTGAAACAGTTGGACCAATGTCAATTGCTGTACAAAAGTTGTCGAGATCAACAGACAGAAGAACTAATTGGAGTTTCATCAAATGCTGATTGTCCCTTAAGAGGTGAGGTTTGATTGGTTGAATAGGACTGCTTTAATGATTGATGTCTTGACTAATCAGGATTGACCTTACTTCTTGGTCAACCGATGAATTTGGAATATCAAGAAAAAGTATGACCTTTTTTGTTGCTTATGCTTTCAGGAATTTTAGCAAAATGACGACTTCAATACAGTCATCTAGCTGCCAGCTTGCAGCTATTCACAAATGTGTATTTTCATGGAGAAATTTTCTTTCAAAAAAAAAAAAATGAAAATTTCAGTAATACTGTGCGTGTGCTCGTCGCGTAAGTCCTCCACTGCTTTTGTATTGATTGTACGGCATTTGAGTTGCTTCGCTCTGCGGCTCTGGTTTTTGCATCTCTTGTGGGTTCTGTTGCTGCTGCTGCTCTTGTTGTTGCTGTGGCTGTGGCTGTTGTTGCTGCTGTGGCTTGTGATGGTGTTTGACCTTGTGCTGCTGTGTCTCTGTCTCTGTCTGTATCTGCTCTGCCTGCTGTTGCACGTACGTCTGTAGCTCCTTGAAGTGCTTCTTCGTCACCTCAGCCAGGTCTTCTGACACTGCAGGTCAGAGAAAATGTCAGAGACATCAACACTCAGCAAAGTTCTAGTTCCTTCAGTGGATATGCATCACATAGTCATCAAAAGAAAAAGTTATCATATGCTATTAAATGGGAAAGTATGTGAAGCCTTTGATACAGTAGTTATTATTTCATTCAATAAAACATGTACATATTTTAATTTGTTTTCCTACAGCATGTTAAAATTTATAGTGTTTAGCATACCCTCTATTAAAATGAGTCTGTATACAACTCTGATAGCACTCATTGCTAACAGTGCCAGTGAGATTTGAGAAACCATTCCTGCTTTGCAAAATTGATAAAAAGGCAAATCTGAATTTGGGATTTGTGTAGATACTTTAACCCTTTAACAGGCAAAGTTTTGTCTCATCATTTTTATCAAGAGAGTGAATCAATCCATACATGAATACATGTACAGGAAAATACGGGTGAAAAGTTTAAAGAATGAAAAGATTCATCTTCAAAGTCTGAAATAAAATTTGGATTTTTCCATTCTAAAATTTCAAACAGTCTAACACAAAACAAACATGATCTTACAGAGATATGCACAAAGGATTGATTGCCATATGTTTATGTTGATTACAGCTCGTGTCCTTTCAATGACACTCTCATGTACATAAAAACACTATTAGCTTTACAGTGCTATTGCTTTATCTGTCAATATAGCTATACTGCCACATCACTTCCACGGCAATACACAACCTGAAACTCAATTGGCCTTGAAGTGAACCGTATGTTTCATCTCTTTGCACAAAGTTCCTCTGTAGTGACGGATGATAACTTCAAGCCAAAACATAACGAATAACTTTTATGGTATACAATTTGGTGAAGACTCATTGACCTTGGAGTGGACCATATGTTTTATCCCTTTGTATAAAATTCCTTTGTACTGACGGGTGATACCCTCCAGTCCATAAAATAATGAAATACATTTATGGTATACAATTTGGTAAAGACTCGTTGACTTAAAAGTGAACCGTACGTTTCATCTCTTTGCAAAAAGGTCCTTTGTCTGTACTGACAGATAATAACCTCAATCCAATAACATAATAAAATACTTTTACACAATTTGGAGCAACAGAGGATTGTTTAGCCCTCAGCTTTCAACTACTTAGCACTTTGAATAAAACATGGTCAATGTCATCACTAAAAGAGAGTTCAAGTGTAACGTTTCAGCTTGACAGCCATTTGGTGCCAGTGAAACAAAATTACCCGACATTTACCGATATTTGAACAGCCACATCCCTGTTTCAACTGCATGAAGAAATATTTGATTTTCCATAAAAGTATCATAGTGAAAACTTTATTTACCCCATGAGCATCAAAATAATTTACGAGAAAAATATAGTAAAAACTTAAAAGTCCAAACTGTCCCCGAGGCTTAATCTTCCTAAGAACATAATTTGTTGAAGAGTTTTCAAGACTAGTCCATGACATTTTGTAGTAATAAACATTACTAGGTGTAATTATCATTTGGAGACCTTCAATAGGTTCTGAGTGCTTTGCAGTATAAACCAAGTTTGTTTGCTTGGTCTGCTAAAAAAAATAAAAATAGTCACACAGATGCAGGAATTTCTGTCAAATCACAGATTTCACACCCCCATTCTCATATATACTAAATCCTCCCTTGAAACTATGGCAAAGGGGGAGGGAGGGAATATTCCCTCTTTCTTTAGCACCCTGAATTACATACTAATGTACCATGGATATAGGTAGAAATATTGAAATGAAAGACAAAGAACCAGACATATAACCTACCTAGCCCGATATATGGCTTATCCGGATGGTAATCTAAAACTTTTTGAAGGAAATTCACCATGGCTCCCGTTGCTAGGATACGCTCCATGAACGGAAGTTGGTCAAAATATTCCATGTCTACAGCGAAGGGATTCCTCGGGGAAGGCAGAGTGGCGATCTTGACAAGCTCCGCGATGATGTCCCAGATCTTAGTATCTATGGCAACCAGAAACAGAGAAGGATGGCGAAAGCGACTTTAAGACGTGATCTGAGCAATAAACTTCGTCTCAGATGAATTTCTATACAATTTCTACACCACAACAACCAGCTTTACACGTATTAGTATATTCATATTTATTACCTTTTTCAAGCCATGTTGTTGTTGATTTAATTTTCAGAGGACTATCTTTTGTGAAGGAATCATCTCCACTGAGCTTCACAAGCCTTTCATGGTTCGATCTGACCCAGACATAGGGACATCCATAGCGGGCATAACCAGCAACCAGGAAAAGTGTGGAATTGTCATCCTGCAAGGAAGAAGAAAGGAAATATTCATTGCATCTCAAGGTCACCTTGGTCAAGTATAATAAGGCCTGAAGTTTATGGCTCACCTTTTTTTCATATCAGAACCTTGTAGAATATTGTCAAATAACATTCAATATTTTCAAAAAGATATACTATATTTCGATTATGGACTTCTTTAAATATTGTATTTCATTCCTAATTTGGTGCAAAATCAAGCTCTCCCTGAAAAATATGACTTCATATTTGCTATGTATTGGTGATGTGGCATGATGACATCATGTGAGGTTTCACTCAGGAAGCCAATACACACACAGTCGCCAGTCAGTGGTACAGCGAGAGTCTGAAGTTTGTTAATGCTTCACTGAGTGAAAAGATGCATAGGTTTGGGTTAAAACAGCACAAACATCAATTGATTTAGTGTCCAAGTGATCTCCGAAGTGGAAGAAGTGTCTGTTTTGCTTGCAAAGATGGGCAACATACCACTGAGTCCAATTAGATTTATTTGTGGGGCATGTTTTGTCACAGTGGCCGCGCTGGATGATTTCAAAGGATACTAACAATAGAAAGATCTTGGAGCCAACACACCCCAATCAGCTGTACACTGCGGTTTCATTCCATGAAACATGTGAATAAGTGGTCATCTCATGGTGAGACAACCATTTCAAGATATTAGTAGTCCAAAGGTGAGGTTTGGTTGTCCTGGAAAAGGGACTACCATGAATTTTGAGCCCTGAAGTAAACAGGACGGAGTTGTCAAATGATAAGCAGTAATATGGACTAAGTTTATGTCAAGAACCAAAAAATAAAATGAACTAAAACATAACACTTACAGATGGCACAATTTCTCTTTCTACAGGTGAGGCAGGAGGCAGTCCGACATCTATGTGTCCAAATCCACTGAGGCTGTGTAATTACGAACGACAGACAAAACAGACATATACATGTTATACACCACCTTGACAAGTATATTGGTAGATTCTATTATCATGTATAAATATGACCTAGCAACTGAACATTTATCAAATGTACCACAGAAAGCAAAATCAAACGTCATCACAGAATACCTATAAACATTCATGTGTGAGAAATTTCCAAAACAGTTTACCATCTCTGAGGTCAAATAACCCAAGGGTCAATGACCTGACATTTTCAGAATCTAAAGTAGCGTTCATTCCAAAAACAACCAGGTTTGAAATTAAGATGTGAAAAGACATGGAACAGAATACTGGAATGGAATGCTCCTATTCTTGAAATTCCATTTTGACATATAGGAAAAATCCAAATTTGAAAATCTAAATCAGTAAGTTACTCACTGCAATCAGCTGATTTGAATAGAAATTACTAGTATACATTATGCTTGCTGAAAGTTAACTCTGTATTGAAAATTTCTAATTTTGAATTCTCAGTACCGATTATCTGATTGAAACCACCCTTACATGTAATTTCCAATTTAGAATCATTCCATTCCATTATTCTAATCCATGTTTAATCATATGCTTTTGGAATTTTCTGCTCTGATATTTTGAAGACTGATAAGAAGAAAATCAGCATACAGCCATTTTAGAGAAATTTTGCTGTGGAGCAGATTTTCTTTGAGCTTCATGAATCAGTCCTGAAATGTTCACCAATACAGGTATTCATGAACGGTCATTGCCAAGATAGGTGTAATGAATACCAGGCAGATTTTCATGGCAATTTGATGTGGTAATATTCTATGAGTAATCAAAGGTTTACAGGTATACGTCACCTGTTCCAAATTTGCCTCAGTTACCACGGAAAGAGAAAATCTACTCAATCACAGTGGCCGCTTTTTAAAAACAGCACCCTCACATGGGCATTTTGAATACCAAGGAACGCCCTTTTGACCATATATGGGCATATTTAGATTACAGGTGACTGTATACCTTTAGGCTTTGTAACTATTTGTCTACTTCCACCTGTGAACGTACATGTACTATGTACATGTAAGTGTATGATTGGTACTGCAACTTAATGACAAGTTCTACGATGATACTGCGCATTATCTTTTACAAAACGGAAGATTAACACATTTGGAATGATGAATTCAATGTGTATATTGGGTCTTCATCAGCATGTTATGCATTGTATATAGCATGTTTTCTTGACAGTGAAGCTATGCATGTACATGATTTTTATATATATGGATACTTCCTTGCATATACAGACACAGGAAGAGAAAACTTGCAGTACACAAAAATGCCATGCAGAAACAGTAGTAAAGATACAGGTTCAAGGATGTGTGAATGAAGCAGATGTGGTTATAAAATGGATTAATTTACTACCACGTAGCAGATCAGGTGAAGGCACATGTGAACATAGCAGACAAGACACATACAGACAAAGCTGACAGCAAAGCAGAAGCTCTGTGAAATTTGTTCTGTCGTAACCATGAAATTCGCTTTACGTGAGGGTGGAGAAAGAAAGTTTGAAATACAGCGTACACTGAAATCATAATTTTTTAACTATCACGGCTAAGGAATTTGCACATTTTAGGACTTTATATAACGGGAAAAATGTCAACCAAATTCCATGCAATCAGTCTAGTCACTGGAGGATATTTAAAATTAGGAATGCATGCTCTAATAGAGATTTGTTAAAGTTACTAAATGTTCCAATTTCCTTTTTGAAATCATGATTCTCGCCGGCTTTATTTTTCAGAGTGTATCAAAATTTTGTTGAGAAGGAACACTGTTCATGTAAGTGAAGTCAGGAATTCCACCTGAGGGCAGCGATGATTCTCAACATTGCAATATTAACATAAGAAGCATTGAAAGCAAAGCACTGATATGTTTGAATCTACGGTACGGTGACAAAGACAAAATTTGGAAAATACTTATGTGTACAATGATCATCTTGTTTTTGATGATGCGTACCTTTTTTGTGTTCCATCCGATAACATCAGGGACCTCCTATATGAGTCAAATAATTAATTACTTAATCGTTAAGTCATCATACATTGCATGACATTTGAAGAGAAAGATTCAGAGGATTTGATAATTATTGTTTTGTTTTCTGAAAGTTCTGCTATTCTGAGAACAGAGAAAGTTATTTTGAAAAGAAACATAGGTACACACAAAGATGTTCACATTCACATTGAAAGGACTTAAAAAGGACTACAGTCATCAGGTGGTGTGCCTGTGCAGGTTTTTTATATACAGGTAATCATTTTTCCCACTTTGAATTTGATGACAATATACACTGTATTTTTATAACCTACTGCATCTTTCAAGTTGATATGTGATTTTCATGAGATACACATCCATTCTGGATCTTTCTGCATCTTTCATTGAGGCAGGCATTTCAGCAGTGTGTTTCTGTCACACTACATGTACTACTGGGTAAAGCGGCGTCAACAACTGGCTGAACAAACAGGGTGATGACTACACTTCTAGACTGTCTGACATGAGCTACTGTCCACCTGTCACTACTTTCAGACACTCACACTGAACCACGACATCAGGACCTCATGCTAGCATGTTTTCAACCTGATCTATAATTCCTTGGGTAACCCTGATACTTGGATTCAGTGGTCCGTGCAAACTAAGCACATAATTTAATGCTTAAGGAAATATCTGTCATTTTCAAAAATAAGGTGTTTGTACTTATTTTTTTTTCATTACAACGATACAGTCAGTCAAAGCTAGGAGGGGCAAGCAATACTGGGGAACTTTTCTCCACCAAACCATCAGGCTGAGTCTAATGTTTGCAGTGCAGATATTGGATCAATGAAGAAAATACTAAACAGGATAGGAAAGGATCAAGGATTTTAAGACAGTCTTCCTTCAAAGAATAAGAGTATGTAGATATGTATGGTAATTATAATTCAAAACACTATAAAATATTCAACTGTTTACACATCACCTGTTCATTGCTGTGTATATAAATTGAAAGACATGTTCCACAACTAGTGTATACATGCATTAATAAAGTCTAAAACTTAGCATGTTTGCAAAACTGGCACTACAAAAATACATTGCCCTCTACACTTAGTGGCAGATACGGCAATTGCACAGTGGTGATTTTTTTAACTGATGGAGCAATCAAGTTTTGTATCAAGGTACATGTAGTTTGCACCTCTAAAACAAAAGATTTAAACTTTCGCTCAAACTTTCATCAAAAAACTTTAACTTTAAACCATTCTCTTTCAAAATCAAGAATGAAAAAGCGTAATTACCAATTTTGGTACTTGAGACACAAATTACCCAATATTTCCCCATATTTAGAATTCAAAATGGCTGTCATCCCCGTGCTATCTCTATATGGGAAAATAAAATACCTGATTTTCACAAACCTAAGCTGGTGAAAACTTTATTTATTCTGTAGGCTTCAAAATGAGCCCCCCCCTAAATGGTAGGCCAAAAGAATATTGTAAAAGTTTGAGTGTTTGAATATCTGTCCCTGAGGCGCATTCTACCTTAAAGACTGGAAATGTCTTTTTATAAGATGCATGGAGCACTTACTCATCAAATGGCATGTTAGCAGCATTCAGACTGCCACTGAATGAGAACTTGACTGGTGTACTCTGTTCACTTTCTGATGGTGTCTGTGTAAGGTACAGAAGAGTAAAGTTAGTTATACTGAGTGGTATGTAAAAGTAAACTGACATGTACCGGTACATCCAGTTGTTCAATTTGTTCCATCAAACAGTGAAGGAACAGTTTTAGGAGAAATCTAAATATTCAGTAAGTATTACTTCATTCCGTTGGTTTCCAATCCATACAAACAATATGTATTTCCTTCAAAATCAAACATGGAAGCTGACCTGTGATAAAATTTTCTCTTTCAAAAATTGTGAACATAATTTTATTCTGATTGCTTAATATCTGTTTTTCTGAGTACATGTATAACACTACATTCAAAATAAGAAATTGTATGCCAAAGGGTAGGTTACCATTTGCCCAACATCGTGAGGGCAAATGGTCTCCTGCCTGGGGGGTACATAGTCCCTTGTTTGGGCTCTAATTTTACACACCTCTCTTACATAATTTTTTCTCTAAGTTTTTAGGTTTATTTGTAAATGACAAGCATATCCTTTATTTCCATGACAGGTTAAAATCAGTTAAAAAATAGAATGATTTTCATCATCAAACAGCACAAGGATATATTTTGAAACTTGATATATTTGAATCTTCTTAAAAGCTTCAATACTTTCATCATTTTCCTCAACTCCAAAAACGTGATATTTGGGGACAGTGACTGGTAGATGGTAAAACGACTCTATAAAACTCAGAAAATCATATGCAGAAATCTCATCGATTTTGTAACTGGTTTCAACTTTGCATTGCAGGCCTTCTGGCAAAGATTTTAACGCTGAGTTATAGCTGTATGTTTTTTAATTACTAGATTAAGTTTGGTACTTTGTTTCCAAATGTTACTTTTAAGTCTTAAACACTAATTACTTTACAGTGACATTTGACAGACTAAAACAACATCGGACTAGCAGCCAGCTGTCTGCTGGATGAAGGAAACTGCTTTATTATAGAAATAACGGGCGACGCACTGACCATTAATGTTTATTTGTGGGCTAGGGCGAGAGGAAAGCCAAAAATTAACGGGTGAGGCTTCCTTCCATAAATAAACGTTAATGGTCAGAGCGGAGTCATTTCCATTATATTATCAGCAAACCCAAGAAAACCGTCAAAATTTCAGGAGCACACGACAACTGGGTTCCAGAAACTGAGCAATACGCGGCGCACTGTCACACACGCTGTAAAAAATTGGCAAATCCGGAGATGTTTTCAGAAAAAAGTATCTCAACTTGACCTACAAGTGCTCCATTTTATTTTGTGATTGATTATGATTTACGTTTGAGCTGTAAAGTTACGATATTTTGAGTTGTTAATCTTATTATTCATATTCATGGGCATGTAAACAAACCATTACTGTGTATTTGTGGTCAGTCACATGGTTCAGCTCGACCAATCAAAATGCGATGGGCAGGGCATGGTAATATAATATCTTATCAGCAGCTACATTGTATCAGTTTCACTACTGAGCCCATACACACAAACAGCTTGATGCAGAGAAGGGGCATCATGGTGATGTGACAAAAGAACAATGTGGCATAGCTGCAAGTTCAAAAACACATTAAACTGCAGACAAAGTACTGGACTACACAAAGTGCATGCATTGAGAGTGTAGTATACAGTTTCACTTACCAGGGGTTCATTCTGTACTCTACAAATCATCTCCTCTCTGCCTCTCATGTACATCACAAAATACTTGAACCCCTGGAAATGTCAGGAAAAGAGAGTAAATTTACTATCAGTTGCAACTATTCTGCCTTCAGGTGATTTTATAAAATATTACAATGTACCATGTGCTCTTCACTCACTCAGAACACTTTGTTGAGAAATTTTATTTACCATTGCAATAAACTTGCCAAAGCTTCAAATATTTTAAACTTGTGATCAAAATCAGAATGTCTATGGTATAAACCACGGTCCCTTCATGGAGGGACCGTGTATAAACATAGTATGGTCATTCCTGAGCCATACCATGGATGATCTCTTTTTTACATCCATGGCCATACTTACATACTGTATGGTTATCAGGCAATACAATTCTTGCAGTCAAAGGTCTATGTATTTAACTCACCCTGACTGTTCCTATTCTCAGCATTTCATTCAGGAATGCCTGAAGTTTCTTCTTTGCAGCTTTCTCTACTTCCTGTATAAATGAATGAATTAACCAGAAGTAACTTGTCAACTGGACCCTGTGTCAACTTGACCCTGCATCGTGTACAATAGGATGAATATCATTTTGTGCCACAATTTTACTGCAAGGGTTTACTTGAGAGGTCATGATCCTCTGCTTGTGATGACATTCTGGGACGTCATAACAATGAACACAAATCAAAACCAACATGCCAGATGTATACGTTTTCCACTTATTCAAATACATTTATGTTATATCATCTTCCTGTGTGCAATTAATGTATGTCCATGCTCCATATATGATAATAAGTATGTGTTTCAATGAAGGTCCACCTTCAGGAAGAAACAGAATAACTCACAACACAAGTGAGATTAATCACAAAAGATTCAAAGAGCTAAGATCTGATGAGGGGTAGCTCAGAGCATGGATGTAAAAAATAGATTTTTTACATCCATGCTCAGAGGTAAGCCACATTCAAGATTCACGATTCATGATTCACGATACACGTTCTGCAGTTTACGCTGGAAACACATGCATTTTCACTCCAATTGACTTTACCAATCCATGTACACTGATAAATCACAATTAGAATTTCAACGGCACCTTCTACCTGGGTATATGCATGAAGCGGTGGCCTGTGATATGTGTGTTTACAAATTCTACACGTAGCGCCCCCAAGGTTATTAGAGTAAGGGACTAGATGCAAATTGCAGGGAGGGAGGGCTGGTGTTTTTCAAAATGATGCGGTGCATAAAATAGTGGCCCTTCAAGAGTGTTATCAAGGAAAAAAAGTGACCCTCCCAAATTTTCATGCACAACTGAAACTGGTTACTGATTTATACATGAGGCCCAGTAGTAAAATCAAGGTCAAAGGTCACTCTGGTCATGTAACATTTTGTCCAAAAAATATTTATCTAATACTTATCCCTCTCAACAAAAAGTCAGACTTCTGGCTCTATTCTCTATAGGCCTGAATTAGATATGTACAGGATGATGTAAGGGTCAAAGGTCAGGGGCATCCCAAAATTTGGGTGTGTAATTTGGTTCTATACCTGTCACTTTTCAATGGACACACCAGCCCTTTAGGACTCTTATATAGGAAAAGATAAAGCGGCCATAGCTTGGCTGCAGAGGTGTAGGGCAAGTTAAAGGACATAGAAAATATTGAAAAATAATACTTATGAATTTCTCTTGACAGGGCCTGTGACCTTGAAATTTAGCACATATGAACCTGGCTCTATGATCTACAAAGCATTTGTAAGAAAATTGTTAATTTTGATGAGAATGACGTTAGTTTAAACGTTAAAATCCACAATGGCTGTGAGAGAAAGGGTCTAGATATTATTGATATGGATTGCAATACATAGGGAGAGTGTCACTCTTTGTTGCTCAATTTTTTTCATTTGACTAGGAACAGCGAGCTTGCGCCCAATTACAGTTCCAACTAAAAAAATAATAAAAAAATATACTGTACAAACCATACAACCAGGAAACAAATTAATAACAAACAAGTGACAAAAAAAAGAGGAACAAAAGTTGCAAAATTAAGACGAATAAATCGAGTTAAATAAAAATCTGCGGAATTTACCACAGTTACGATTAAAAATATCAAAATCTGATTCGGTAAAATTGTATTCAAAAATTTCATTGATCGTTATAGGAATGCAAACAAGTGCACATTATTCTTAGATACTGCTAGTTTAAAAAGCTACACAGACCATAAAGAACGGGAAGTACATTAAAACATATATTCTCTAAAATTAAATTTTGAGAGGGTCATTTTTTTCCTACAAACACTTTTGTAAAAACACTTGCCCTCGCCCCCTATAATTTCTTTCCAGTCCCACTATATGTAGAATGCATCAACACTCATAATGCAGGCTACGACTTCACGTGTATAAGGTACATGTACCATCAAAGCCCTAATGATAATTTATCAGTGTACATGAATCGAAAAAGTCAATTGGAGTGAAACTGTATCTGTTTCTAGCTTAACAGAACATGAATCATGAATATTGAATAAGCTTGAATCATGAATCTTCAATTAGGCTTACCCATAGCTCAGAGGTTGAGATGACGCCGCACGCGGGTAGAGCTGATGATGTACTGGTATTGGTAAGGTCCAGTTGACCAGGGTCCTGTTGGTTTGTGGTCCATTCGCCAAAAAACTGGACTCGAATTACAGTCAACTCGCACTTTTTCCAACCCGCCCAGAACCAACTCGCCCAATTCCAACTCGGCCGATACCAACTCGCCCACTGCGAACTTGCCCTATGCCAACTTGCCCGTTGTTTGAGATAGGGTGTACTAGTTGTAGATTCCATGTACACTAACCCGATGGCACGAGGCCAGCTATTTTCATATCATGCCAGGCCAGTAACTCATGGAAGACGGTCCTGCTGTTCCTAAAAGATGTGAGCCAGTATAACTGCAGTAACTATCCCTATATGTAAAGAAGCCGAACGAAATTTATTCTTTCAAGAGATTTGCAAAACGTGAAATTCGCAAATAAAAACTTTTCCGTGTTGGCACATATTTCAAGCCGCACCTGTGGTTCTCAATGTTAGAAATATTTGTTGTTAGAAATAAAATGTTTTATACGTACTAGGTACTCATAAAATTGCAAAATAGTATCGGGCGAGTTGGCATCGGGTGAGTTGGTGTTGGGCGAGTTGGCATCGGGTGAGCTGGAATCGGGCGAGTTGGTTCTGGGCAGGTTGGAAAAAGTGCGAGTTGACTGGTACCCACTGGACTCTAGTCAACCTAACCCTGCATCCTGGACAATAAAACCCTAAAACATTTTTTCCAGAGCATACTAGTCAATTTTACGCAAACAGAATGAATAAACCAACTGTTTATAATACAGCGATCAGGACTGAAGCAGAGGTTATACCATCTGCCTGGCTCAGTGTTCTAGATGTTTAGTTACTGCCAAATCAAAGAATCTTAATAAAGTAACATGACTAAATTTTACTTGAACAAGGTGCGATTTACCGAACAGGTGTACTATACAGTGAATAGTTCAATAAACTTTAACATGTTTAAATGTACACTCCATGTCTTATATATTCAAAGTGTTCTTGACTCATCCTGGCACATGTGATCGTGCAGCATATAATCCCTTTGGACTACTGTACTGCAGCTACTTTGGATCTAGTTCTCTGATAGATATTCGATGTTTACCTGTCCGTCTTGGTTCGAGTACTGCCAGTAATCAAAAGCATAGTAATACAGCCAGTAATCAGGGTTGTAGCACGAGAAATTTCCTACGTTGAAATTCGCATTGGCCATTGTGACTCCGAGCATGCACTAGTATACCAACTCTAATCCTCTCAACCGGCGTCTATGTGGCATGCCACGTAATACTGTAAGACTATCTGTTTACATTTTACGATTTATATTAGAGATTTGACCTGCTGTAACCCCAAGATTCGCATACCCATCGAGACGAGATCAAGTACATACAGTTACTGACAGGAGCCGCGACAGCGTGAGAACACGATCAACCCACCGATACCGCGTTCATCTCCTCATCGAGAGCTACAACAATTGTAAAACTCAAGAGTAACACACAAGATAGAACACTCGCTCCGTATGCATAATAATCTTTCTGACATAATCCATAGTATAAGCAGCTTAATCTTACCTGCGCCGCCATCTTGGAACTTGCAACTGATTCATAGCTTTTATTTCACCAGATTCGTAACTTTGCACATAATAAACTGAAATTTTCACCATTATAATAGATCTTATACAATTTAATATATTATTATCAATTTTCATTTGAAATAATAAGTATAATATGGCTTTTCTCATTCTTTTATAGAAGCGTACACTACGTGATCGAGTGTCTGAGCGACGTTCTGCGAATTACGACTTAATGTCATTCTCCACTTCTCTGCCATGGCGGCCCATCTGAAGAAAAGAGCGTACGAGGAGTTCAGTCACGTTATACATGTAAGTTCGTTTTCCGGGTTCGCATAGAATATTGCAGTTTTTGGAAAATGTGGATCCAGTTTTAGGATATTCGTTCCATTTGCATATTTTCTTCCCAACAATGTGTGATCCGACATCTTTCAATCGTACAACTGGCCTGTCATGGGAGAGACTTCCAGTGGTCCACATCGTGAGACACAGGGAACCAAGAAATCTGGTTGTTGTTGTTGTCGTCGTTGTTGTAGTAGTAGTTGTTGTTGTAGTTGTTGTTGTTTATGTTTACATATTAGTCGTGGTGTTGTTGCTGTTGTTGACCAACAAATTCAACGAACATAACTATTGTGGTGTTATTGTTGTTGTTGTTGTTGTTTCAAACATAATGTAGATGTCATAAGAAACACTACATGGACACTATCATTATTTGCCCAATGCAACTCTCTCCTATCGTACACTCTCTGCCAATAAATATTGCGTTCTTCTAGTTTTTTATGACATCTACATAACATTTGAAACAACAACAACACAATAGTTATGTTCGTTGAATGTTATTGGTCGACAACAACAACATGATCAATGTAAACATAAACAACAATAAAAAAATAAACAACAATTAAAAAAATAACAACAACAACCAGATTTCTGGGTTCCCTGTGCATGAGATGCAGTACTTCAGTGTGGCCACAATTTCGTGGAGTGATTGTGGCATGACACTTTTGTTCTTTGCATCCATTGAACTGTGAGACCAGCGATTGTACTTCAGTGCAGTCGGCAGTACAGAGCTGACAAGATTGTGTTATCATTTCTACTAGTGTTTACAAACCCATATGATCACGTAGACCAGATACAGACTCAAGAAAAAGTTTTCTGTAAGTCTGTGCATGATATACACACCACTGTCAGGCTGTTCATTAACTTCAGCAAAAGTACATGTATTGACCATAGACAGTAGCCCTATGGTTTGACCATTTTTATCAACAGCTGTTTCCAAATCAGCATCTACTTTTTATTTTGCCTAAAGCTTGCCTACCTACAGCACAAAAAGAAAAATAAGATCCAAAGTTTTGTGTTTGCATCAGAAAATACAGCCGTGGTTCAATAACAGCGTGACAAACATATTTATCATAGCAGCTGGTGTACATGTGTAGAGAATAGTTCTTGCAAAAGAAAAATCCAGTTTTGGAGCCAGTGTCAATGTTACCCTCTCAGATGCCTGGTGCATAATGAATGTCGCCACAATGTTGCTCAAATCCTAGACTCTGTCTGTAACATACTAACCTTTCAATACTGGAACATGTTTGACAGGAAGAGCCAAAGAAACCAGTCAAGCATCTGAGACTGGTGAAACGGGCCAAGGGATCAAGTCTACAGTTAGAATTGCAGTCTGCCAACACACCCCATGAAGCTCTACAAATATTACTTCAGTTCACACAAAGGCTGTCATCAGTGGACCCAGAACAGCTTGGTGAGAACTAGCTTTGAATGTGCAAGCGTTGCTGTGGTGTATCAATCATGCTCAGCTCAGGGGTCATCGCCACGGAACCACTGCAAGCCAACCCATTGGCTTTCTCGGTACCGTAGTTTATAACGACACCAATTGGTGTCAGTGATTTAGTGCACAAAATAATGAAATACAACTGTATGTTAATCTAGCATATTTGATGCATTTAGACTAAATGGTAAAAGTTCAAATTCTAGCAGAAAACCATCAATGGCTCACGGAAGAAATGCTTGAAAATATGTTTTTGTTGTCAAGGGTAGTTAGCAGGAATAGAGAACTCATTGTGGATAGTCAGTAATAAAGCAGATACAGGTAAATTTATCCAAAGACTAATATATTTCATGAATTTGCAAACACAATCAGTGACAATCAGTGATTGACGTTGTAATTAACTACCAAGAAAGCCTATGGGTTGGTTTGCAGTGGTTCTGTGGCAATGACCCTTGACCCGAGTGTGACCGATACCCCACAGCACAGCTTGTATATTCACAATGAGGTGAGAACAAGAGTTTACTGATATTAACATAACCATCACAAGGAGTGTCAAGTTGCAAAATTGCTTGCAATAGAATACAGGTAGCTCTCAAAATCAATGCATGAAATATTTTAGAGGGAATACTACACATTCAGGAACTAGAGCAATAATACAGTAGCTGTGGTAATAAATCATGTTTGTCTCATTTCAGACTTAGCTGTTCGAAGACTGCTAGAACATTACTACAATGAGAAAGAGGCTCATGTTCGATGTAAGATAGCTGCCGTATTTGCTGACATTTGCAGGACACCAGAGTACAGTCCCACTCTGCTGGTTGATGACTTGATATCACTGCTGTCAACGGAAGGTATGAACTCTGGCAAACCTATACACACCTGATTGCAGTCACACAAGAAATATAACACATACAATCACCATTTGTTATCAGAATGCTAAGTCCATAGATACAACATTGCCATATTTTCTTTTTCTGTCGTAGCAGTACATTTAACCATGAGTTTACTGTAGTAGTATATTCAACACATGAGTTAACAAGATACAAAGTTATGATACTGTATCACTTGCATATGCGTTTCAATAGGATGAAGTATAATGGCAACCATGTGTATATTCTTGGTCGGTAACAACAACTGGCTGATAACCAGACTCCATTTAATACATGGTAGATGCTATAAATGTTGTACTGGCATTATGATTGTTATATACAGCATATGAATTAATAAATTTTCTATTATTTCATGTACTAGAAGAATTTTTTTTGTCAATGCATTTCAGGTACTGTTGATGAAATAGTTATATTCCCTGCATTCACAAAGTATGATACAACCGTGTACCATTTTCTATTTTTCTTTCTCCATTTCTTCAGAATCTTACAAGGTCAAAGCCCAGCTGATCAACACCTTGACTGTTGTTGGAAGGTCACTGCCATTTAGTCTTGAACTTCACCAGAAGCTGGTTGAATGTGCTAGAAAAGTGAGTTGTTTTCTCTCTTGTTGACAAATCATCTTCAGCTTTGTGGAATAATGCCAGACAATGAACCCTTTGGGAGCAAGTTGTTCTAGATCAGCATGGTACCTGGAAGATGACTTGTACTCTTGTATTTGTTACACACTATCAACATTACACTCATCAGCATTAACTTTGTATTTTGTTTGATTATTTTTGTTCTACCTTTGGTCCTTTAAATCTTTTTTTCTTGTGCTACTTCCTTGTGCTACAGTACTTCCTTGTGGTACTTCCAATATCCATGTCTTACAGCCAAGCTTTCAACTTGACACTACTCTCAGTATAGAGTATAATGCCCCATGTTATCTGATATCGATAACAAGAGAGTTTTGGTACAGACTAAAAATATTCATCTGTCAGCGACTACAAGCATGTACACAATGTATTATGTTTGCAAGTGTTTTTCAAAGTCGTTCAGTGAGAACGATAATAAAATGTATTTGCTTTGTAGAACAGTAGTAAAGAAAATATTGACAAAAGTCACAGTTATTGGCCCTTTGTTATGAGTCAAGTCAGTAGAAATTACTTTGATTGTATATTTCTCAGCAGGACAAGTCAGTGAAAGCAATGTTCATTTATGATCAGTCAAGAATAAACACGTGCTGAAATTTGACATTGTCCTCAACAGCATCTAAACAACTCCCACCACATTGTAAGGAGCGAGTGCTTGAGTCTAATCGGCAGTCTGGGAACATTGGATAAGCCACAGAAAAAGTTTGAGGAAAAACGAGCAGTCAACGTCCAGAAGTTGTTGTCGGAGTACACAGTGGATCAAGATCCAAGAGTAAGGACCAGTGCATTCAGAGCAATGGTAAGACACAGTGATCAATGCTTTGAATTCCAACAGTGGTTTGCTGTTTAACCTGATCACCCCCAATTCACAGTGAAAAAATCCACTTGGTAACAGTGAGTTTGGGCCAAACCATGGTTGTGAAGGGGTTGAACTATGCACTAAAAGTGCACACAAAACAAAGATTACGGCACATCAGTGTGCCTTCTAAAAGCTAAATTGACGTGCCACTAACTCAAGAGCGGTTTTCTCGACTAGAGAAATTTTTACATCATTACATTCGTTGGTAATTGGTAGGGGTGTTCAGAATCGGCAGCTTTTCTGAGTTTGTCCCATCTTTGCACTGTTTCAAAATTGTTATCAAAAGATATTGTCATTGTACGGGGCATTGGGGTAATTTGCGCTGTATAATTTTGTTCATAGTGATATTTTTTTCTTTTTGTCTTTTTTAGCGAACTTTACACGATCGAGGTCAGAAACTGGACATCTCTGTGTACGAAAGGGTCTGCAAAGCTCTGAGGGATGACTATGAAAGTGTCAGACTGGCGGCGGTGAGACTGGTCTGGGTGTTGAGTCAAGTCTATCCGGAAACCATGGTGCCAGTACCAGACTCCAGTGAGGAGCTGCGCCTGGTGGATGATGGCTTTGCTAAAATTTGTGAAATGGTAAGTCAGCTTGATTTATGTAACATTCAGTGGCTTTGCAGTAGCCATTGGAATAGTTGGCAGTCATTCTGTAAACAAGGAATGCAAGTATAAAAGGTAGATGTTTCAAAATGCTGCAAGTAGGGTATTTCAAATTAATTTGTGTTCAGCAAAGGTTTTATACCGTGTGCTGTATCACCTGGAATTTGTTGCAACCTGCAATTGATGGTACATTTGAATAATACATATACTGCTAAAACATTGAGAGCTAGTGGTCAAATATCACACAAAGGGGGCAATACAGTAAAAAATAATGTGAAGATAAAATGAAGGAAACAGAATCATGTTACCAAAATTCTGAAAAAATCATCTCAAAATATCACACTAGATACCAAAGTGTATAAAACTTGCATTTTATCATCAAAGTTTAATGACAATAATTTTTTTAGCTACTATAGACTATAGTCTATAGAAGCTATTGGGATGGGTATCCGTCCGGCGTCCGTCGTCAGTCTGTATGTATGTATGTATGTATGTATGTATGTCCGTTTGTGAGGCGTCCGTCCACTCAAATATCTTGAGAACCGCAGTACTTACTGATTTGATATTTGTTGTGTAGATGAAAAATATGAGTTTGAGAAACTCTTTTTTTTAATTTTTTGATATTGTTGAAAATAGGCAAATTAATGCCAAAAAAGGTGTTTTTGGTAAAAAATCTTCTTCTTCATAACCGCTGGTCAGACAGCTTTAATATTTAGTTTACTTGTCCGTAGGATGACCTTAGTGAGATAATTTCATACAGTAAGGAAATACTTAATTTTGTATCCATGTCTATAGTAGCTTCAGGGACTTTGGCCCTATGTTTTTTATCTTTGCCAGTGTAAACATTTTAATCGTGCCTGAAGGTTCACGTCAGTATACTGACTGTACAGTCAACGTTTTCCATTTTCATAAATCCGTGTTTTCCGTTGCAGGTGACTGACCAGTCTGTTACTGTCCGAGTTGAGGCAATGGGGCTCCTGGGATCACTGCATTCAGTCTCACCAAAATTCTTAGAACAAACCCTGGACAAAAAACTGATGTCACATTTGAGGGTAAGGTCATAGGCCACAAACATACAGGTGCTGTATGCTGAACATTGATTTGTACATCGTCATGGACATTCAGTAAGCAAATGACTCACCAATAGCCTCAGAACTCCAATTTTCTCTGAATAGCAAATTTAACCCATTCACCACAGGGAAATGGGGTGAAGCAAGTTAATTCAAGGGAACCAACATGTACTTCCTTGCACATAATCTCCTGATCAGGTTTTTCTGTTCACAGAGCTTCCTGCTAAAATCATTTTGCTCAAATCCTACCAAGTCGGTGGACATTGCATTAAATTTAAGGATGCCTAGAAGCTTGAATTCATGGGCCATTCTTATGGCAAGTTGGTGGAATTCAGTAAGGTCTAAATGTAACAGCCAGCCAAATCAAGTGACACACTGTGGATTTTTAAGGGGCTTAAGGTAGCTACATACCTTTTAGACACTTTCAGATTTATATTTTTTTCTCAATTGAACACGTCCCAAACCCCAATAAAGTATACATTTTCTGAAAGCCCTGATATAGAGCTATCCGACCAAGCACAGTACACGGTCATTATTTGCATAGGAGTCACGTGACAAGTGTTTTGCTGAAGCTTCAAAAAACCGGTTTTTCCCGCCTTATGCGAACACGCTGCAAGATTTCCGGTTGGAATTTCTTCATTGACAAGCCTTGACAATATCCTTCAAAACCGTGCTTGGTCCGATAGCTCTATATCAGGGCTTTCAGAAAATGTATACTTTATTGGGGTTTGGGACGTGTTCAATTGAGAAAAAATATAAATCTGAAAGTGTCTAAAAGGTATGTAGCTACCTTAAATTGCCAAGCTGAGCACATAGTATGTTATATACCAGAGAATAAGACATGCAAATTTTGTGACAAATAGGTTTTGCTTCAATATCACTTTATGCTAAAGTGGCAGTACTGCAGGTGACACACCCAGCAGGAAAAGAGTTTTCGACCACCTCTACAGACTTCCAGACATCTACCATTCCTCAGGGCTGTTCTTTTTTCATGAGAGTCTTCATATTTGGGATTATGATCATATCATTTGTCTTGTTGAATTTTCTCAGAGGAAGAGAACGGCCCATGAGAGGCAGAAGGAGAGCTTTGCATCAGGAGAGTGGTCTACAGGACAGAAATGGGCAGACGACGCCCCAAAGGAAGAACTGGATCCTGATAACATCAGTCTGATCAACAGTGGTGCATGTGGTGCTTTTGTACACGGTCTCGAAGATGAGTTTCTTGGTGAGAACTATGAGAAATATTCAATGACACTTTACTTTTAAAAAAATACGTAGCTTTGGGATATTGAAAAATATGAAATCAACAAAACAGTTTTTATTATCTCCCCCAACCTTGCATCATAGTGAAGTTTTATTCATTCGATTCATTTTGAAATGTATCCCAATTTTGTTACAGAAACAGGTGAATCTATCTCAGTTTCTGTAAATGAGGTGGTTCATCACCCAAAAACTTTCCTTTGGTAGCACATAATGGAAATTCAAATCGGGCAATACTAAATTTGTCCTCGCAATATTTCAGGTATAAATTCCTAGAAAGTTGTTAAGAAAGCACTGAAGAAACTATGTAATTTTTTGTGAAGTTGTTAAGTACAGCTGTACATCCAAGTTCCAGTATACTTAAGCTGTCAACCAGAGATGATGTTACAGTATGATTAGTTTTCAGTATTCTTGAGCAAAAACCAGTGCTTCAGTGTGCAGATCTGCACACTTTTGGTATCTTTTCCCATTATTTTCACATTGGGCTTTTTGCAAATATTGTCCTTGTTCTCTCATTATTACGCAAAAATAAATATTTGCCCGCAAATTCAGATTACCCTTTTTTGAAATTATGCACACAAGAAAGACACAAACACAACTTAATAGGAAACTGCCAATATTACAATTTACACTGAAAAGACATTGACAGCTCAGATTTCAATCTTAAACAACAGCCATGCATGTAACATGACAAAATGTGTCCTTCTACAAGCAGCAGTGTCTGATGTCATACTCATGCAGCTATATTAAGTAACAAACCTGTAACTGCAAACAGTGCAATACTGATAGATGATCACATTACTTAGATTTTTAGAAAGATAACAACATCCCCAGCTGGCTACTCAGCGACATAGATGACTCATCAGTGTACACTGTAACCTTTTACCTGCCAGTATCACTTCGCCATCTGCCAAGTCAGTAAAAAGTGGTTTTGAGCCAAAACCATATGTATTTTCACCCACTTGGCTTGGTATGTTATAGCAGCTTTACTCTGTAAAAATCATGTTTATCATATCTCTGTCTTCAGGGCCTTTCAAATCTTTCAAGTCGTTGTTAAAATGCACCATATGGAACATGTTTTGCTTTACTAGGTTTCAACAACTTGACCTGATGGTGAAATATGAACTTGGCAGGAAAAGGGGTAATGTTGTGGCTTGTACAATGTTTCATACGTTAGTGCTTTCTTATCATGAGTCAATCCATATATCTGTATCATCCACAGAGGTGCGGAGTGCAGCCATCGACTCTCTCTGTGAACTGGCCAGTCAGTCGCAATCATTTGCGCACTTATCCCTGGACTTCCTGGTGGATATGTTCAATGATGAGATTGAGAACGTTCGCCTCAATGCCATCAGCAGTCTCAGAAAGCTGAATCGGCTCATTGAACTCAGAGAGGACCAGCTTGAAACAGTTCTCAATGTACTGGATGTGAGTATGATTTATTATTGTGTTGCCATGGTGATAACCTGGATATGGTGGCTGCCATCTTGCTTGTACAATGAAGAGTTAGACAGTAGTCATTTCTCAGGCTTCATGTAACAACTTCAGACTTTTCTGTAGTACTGACCAGATTGCATATGCTTTAGTAATACATTACATGTATACATTATACGTGTACAATATATACATTTGAGGTAAGAGTCAAAGTGTGGCAAAATGTCAAGTTCAATGATGAGATTGAGAACATTCATCTCAATGCCATCAGCAGTCTCAAAAACACACTTTACACAGACAATAAGTACCACTGTGATCTTGACAAGAAAGTACAGTGATATCATGGGTAATATCAACCAGTGGGGCTGAATTCTAAGTACGTCACAGGTTAATCATTAAAGCCCCAGTGCTGCTAACTTTCGATGGTTTTTTCATTATTTTTATTTTATAAATAAATTGCAACTTCTTATTGTACTCCCCAAAGAATGTTGAAACACCTACTATTTAGCTTGTCAACTTAGCGTCTATATGTGTAAAATGCATGGTTATTGTTTACATTTGAATTCTAGTCTGGACCAGAAGTCAGTTTTCAACAATAACAATGCACTATACAACCATAGGGGCTGAGTCGACAAGCTGGATACTGTGTATATCAACATTCTTTGGGGAGAAGAACAAGGAATTATGGTTCACATTCAAAATGAAAATGGTGAAATTATCATCAAAAGTTAGCAGCACTGGGGCTTTAATACACAACATATTCATTCAAAATTTTTGACAAGACTTTGGCAATTCTTCTCACAGTAGTACAATACATACTGTAGCAATATTAATACATGTACTTCCTTACCATGATTGTTATGGTTAAAACTATAAAGATCACACATGTCAAGGGATGTGACCATAAACTGCAGCAACGTACACAGACGTACAAAGACAAAATTTGTCAGAATTCATGTTTGCAGCAACATGTGCCGCACATGCAACACTGTATTTAGTAAGAGACATAAAATCATGATCACTGCCATGGTTCCCCTCAATGTGATAGCATTTTACTTCTGACCAGTGTGAAAATTCCCTCACTAGGATTGAAATGTTTTTTAGGCACAGCAACTGTGATCATTTAACAGTTATGATAAGCCCCCTGATTGTCGACAAAGAAATGATAATTTTTCTAATTACACTCTATTTTCAGGAGTCTTCACAGGAAGTCCGTGAAGCAGTTCATGAACTCCTTTGCAGTGTGCATCTGTCAACTAAGACGTGTCTGAGTTCAGCGTTGCAGTATCTTCTCAGAAATCTCAACAAGTATCCACAGGATAGAATGTCTATTTGGAAGTGAGTGGCTATCATCTTTGCTTCCCTCAGGAAGGATAATGTAGTTATAACACATGCCTGCTGAACCTAACTCACTGTTTTTGACCTTAAAAAAACACCTCCACATCACTTTTAGCAAACGTTTGGAAGAATGAAGATCGGAGAATGAAACTATAATTTGATCTCTGCCCATGCATGATGAGCTATTGAAATACGCTGTGGAAAGTTTAAACTAAAGAGAAGCATGGTAACAAAAATGTGTCAAAACAAAATATGAACAGCGATTGAGTACCTCACATCTACACAACCAGTTACAATGGTGCAAGCATAGTACTGCAAACTATTAGAAATGAACTTGATATCGTAGCCTGCTTTTATCATCATCATTACTGCGTACAATTCAAGTTTTCTGTCATATCTCTTCTCAAAACCAACATCTATTAATTTCCCATGTTTTTTTTCTCTTCAGGTGTTTGAAGGTCCTTGGTCAAGGTCATTCCAACTTGACCTTGATCCTGGTGCCAGATTTATTAGGAACCCATCCATATTTTGATATCCCGGAACCAGACATGGATGATCCGGCTTGTATCCTTTACTATTTTCTCTCGTTGCATGTACCAGTATGCTGTTACGCATGATCTACAGTTGGTAGGATTAGTAAGTGAAAGATGAAGTGAAGGATAATGCCAAAGTGGATTAGTGTTTTAATATTTTCATTGAAAAAAATAACAAAAAAATTGTAGGAAATTAGAAAATGGAATATTTTCAGCAAGAATTGAAGGTTGCTAGATTAGTGCAGTGAAATGATCTTCCAACAAACTTTTTCTTTCTATCAACAAATGCATGCAAGACACTACATACATTAACAATGCAACAAATCCCAATAAAAATGGGACATCTGGTCAATGTCGCCTCACCTGGAAACTTGTGAATCACATCTTTTTTTCCCTTCTTCGGTATCTTCAACAAAGTACTCGCTATAGTGTTCCCAAACAAATAGCTGAGATACGATCTCACTGATACACAATGTCATATCAGTAAAATACTTAAATTTCATATGGAAAGCTGCCTTGCCTTCAAACCCAAGAAATCCGGAAAAAGGCAAGACAATGTATTTTTCAGTCAGTGAAGATGCACAGTAACTTTCAGTAATCTATGACCAAAGTGGTTAGGAAGTAAAAAGGTATCAACATATCATCTTTGCCAAAAGTCAGGGAATAGAATGTCAAAGACTAGAAACAGTCCCTTATTTTTTTCCGCCGCACTGGAACAGTTTGCAGTTCTATATCAAAGTAATAATCCTACATGTACAACCAGTCATATCCACATGAAACCATCTGACACTCTGTTTGTTGTGACTCGGCACCTTTCATACGGTTTTAAAACACAAGAAATAGGAACAGCAATGTTTGTGACACATACATGTATGATGGATTTTCGTCCAAAGATCCGTGCTCTCACAGACATTTCAACGGCCAGAGTTTCTTTCAAGATATCGGAAGTAATCCTTAATTTATTGAAGACATCGCTGTGATGATACTGATCTTCAACTCGGCCATAAGCAGTCCAACTATGGTGGCGCTGTTTCCAGAATATGCCATCAGACATTACTCGTACCTCAGAGACAGTCTACCAAACTTAGTACCCAACCTCAAGGTAAGGGTCCATGCACCCACTATTTGTTTGATTCTCAGTACTATACCATCCCCTTCTGCATTACACTGTAAAATTCCATTCTCACTTTACAGTTCAGGCACTTGTTAAATATAATATTCAGATATTTGCCATATTGGTTATGAAAAATATTTCAACATAATGAGGCTAGCATCTTGATGTTTGCTGTTACTAAGTTACAAAAACTAACTAATCTGGCACTTTTCATAAGACAGTTTGTTCCTTGAAATGAAATATTGTTTTTGAATTAAAATAATGCAAGTTGGCAATGTTTGTGATTTTTCCACAGTTACCAACTGCATCCTCCAAAATTTCAAATGAGAAAGACACCAATCAAGAGGCATCGGTTGATCCGTCCAAATTCCTCCAACAAACGGTGGAAAAGATGAACATCACAAAGCTGGACAACAAAACTGCAGAACATCTCATGAAGATGATTATCAGGTCTGCAAGTTTTTGTCGTCTATGTGTGTAATTGTACACGTTGTCATAGAAACTACTAGCAGTGTTCACCTTAGAATTTTCTGGTAGAGTGCCAGTGGTAACTTATTTGCATAACAATAAATGTAATTGTTATGTTACTGAGTTTCTATTGTTTACCAAAACCAAAGAGTGGCGGCCACCACTCTATAATTGCTCTGGGGAGAACACTGACTAGATTACGATATCAAACCATATATCCAGTCATGCTTTCGTATTATACATATGTTGACACTTACTTGCATTATACGTGTATATCTATGTCTATACATGTATTATGTATATATACTGTACAGCAGTGTTGGAAACTGGCCAAAATATTTGCCAGACATCAGGACTGGTAACTTTCAAAACTTGCCTGTCCTGCCAGAAAGTTGCCTGTCCTGAATTTTTGACAATCCATTCATTCAAAAAACACAAAACCATTATGTACTTCAAACTGTAAACAACTTTATTTTCAACATGAATATTAACTGTGATCTTACAAACAAACTGTCTGAATTCCACTGTTTGAAATGAATTCTAGTCCGGACTTGAATACAAAATTTCTACAATAACAATGCTGATAACACTTTGATTAATTAATTAATTAGTTAATTCAAACACACTTTGCCCATATCGCTCACACAGTTAAAAGGTTTCACAATAGCGGTTTTAACAACGGGAAACATTTTTTTTTAATTTGTCTCCATTTTATGCCACTTTATCGTATAAAACCAAGATGCAATCTGTCATCGAATTGGTACTACAATCAACCAAACTGAAAAGATTGCTGAGCAATACAGAAAACATCATCTGGCAAAGAAAATCAAAAACTGAGAGAGCTGCCATATAAGTAATCAAAGTTGGCGGCATGAATTAAATAAACCAATACTCTCCTCAGACCAAACCGATTTCAAAGGCCGTTTACAGCAAATATTGTTAACGAAACCATGAAACCTGGGAATGGCTAAACACAGAGAAACAAGATTTATTTCTCGAAGCAGCCCTTCACAACATGCTTTTCAAACACCGGAAAGCAGGCACCAATATCGACCCGAAATCTATTACAAAGTCCACGAAAAATTGACACAAAACTAAAAGTTCGCATAATCGATTTAAATGCCTAAAACAAACTAATCGTTGACAGATTAGTACAACATTTACTGTTAACATAACGAGCACTAGCAACGCTCATAATATGCCCTAAAACAAAAATCCTTATAAGCGTCCTGAAACTCCGGTTGATGCTGGGTCATGTTAAATATAATATGACACCACACACCGGATCACTCACTATAGAGTCAGTCAATAGTGGCTAACTCTCTCAATAACGAATCTGGCTTCTTCTCCTGGAGGACGAAGATGACTTCATCACACAACCAAACGGATGGGATACAAAACGAGAGCGACTGATGAAGGAACCCCATTTTTGGTTCGGAAACACCGTTAAGACGAATCACTCAATCAACAAACCTGTTTACCAGGGACCCAAATCACATGACTAAAGTCAAAGCACTATCGATTCACCAGTGTCTCGCCATGTATTCCACACAAAATAAATGCAATGATCCTTTTATTCACCATATCGTAATACTGAACAATCTTGGTAGAGCCGATGTGTGGAATTGCCCTCATTTTCCTTTATATCCTTTATATCTTTATATCTTTCCTTTAGGCCTATATCTTTATATTTATAGCACTGACTGATATCGCGCAAATCTCGCTTAGTGTGAGATTTACTAGTATGAGCGACTTCCTGTTTACCCGTGTTTACATGTCTTGCTTGCATTGCATTCCGGCGTCACACAGTTGCACAGTTTCAGTAGCATAAGCGCGTCGAAGTCCGACATATTGGTATACCACATTTTGTTTAAAACAACATCTAGAAGCAGCTGATCATGATCGATGAGATTACTGGGTATGCCGTATGGGCTACTATCGAGAGCCCGACACATGGACGTGGAAGTACAATTTTCCTCCCGTCCGACTGAAAAGTTACCCGTCTCGGACAGGAGGACGGGCGTAGTTTCCAACGCTGTTGTAGATGCATACCCACACATACACACACAGTATTACAGTAATAACAGAAGAAGTATCAACAGTCAGATTTCCTCAATATTGAGTTTTTCAGGTATCCTAGGCAGGGCCATTACAGATGTTTCCATTTCATGATTGCATCACTTTGCTTATTAACAATGCACATTTCAGGACATAGTCTGATACTTACACAGTGTCTTCATGTTTATTTTTACAGAGATCTGAACCGGGTCGCGGAGTTACAGCCTTCACTGGCCGCCAATGCTGAGTTTTCCTCTCTGTACATCCAGTGTCAGCTATTGCTAACCAAGGTAAATTTTCCTTGAAAGTCTTCCCTGTTAAGGTAGAAGGAGCCTAGAGGACAGATATATGGACTCTCAAACTTTTAAACTACTTTTTTGGGTGTACCACTTGTGGGGGCTCATTGACATTTTGAAAATTGAAAGCATTATTCTTCCTCAAAGAGTTAACACAGAGATGGTGGCCATTTTGAATTTCATGTGTTGGTAAATATTGGATAATTTTTTTCTCCAGTATCAAATTTTGCATAGTGACCCATGTCTCATACATGTACATCACTTTATGGGAAGGCTGTAGTATCATCCAAGCCACACACTACAGATTAATGTTGTGATAGAGTGAATGGTCTTTATCCAGATAATATGAGGCATTTACAAAATTACCCTGAAGTATTTTGTAGGATATTACATTTACATGTGAGCAACAGACAGTAATTTACAGCATTTGTGTCCATGTCCATATTTTACAGTCTTTTCATACTAAAGATATTATAGATCTTCAATCCATATAATTAGGCTGTCAAGTGGATGTACTATCATTTTCATGTGAAGTGTCAATGATATTTCCTTCAATTTTCATTTTACTGTTGAAAAATCCCAAATGTTTGGACTAGGTTACAGGATTGGCCAGCCAATGCATCAATCATATATTGGGAGTACACTTACCTGCAACTGTATTCTCTATAACAGCAATATTCAAGTCCACTTTATAAGGCAGCTGTGAACTGTAACCATTTCCAAAAAACTTGAGCAATGGAAACAGTGTAATTGACTACTGAAAGAAGAATCTTTCTCAAAGTTTGACAGCCTGTCTTGATCTGTCAACTAGCAATCTTCATTTCATGTCTGTATGATAATTCCACTGCCCAAAGCCATACTGCAGATCAACAGTATCCCAGGGGGTATTTTATCACATTTGTATTATGACAGACACCCCAAGATAATCCATTTTCACTGTGTTCTCTGTCGCAGGCACTGAAAGACACCCAGTGGTCTGTTCCTACTCCTCTGTGTCCGCAACACAGTGTCATGTCAACGGCTGCAATTAATGAGGTAAATTCATCATGATTATAATAATTTACATATCTGTCATGCTCGTAGTAATTCAAGAATTTTGTTGTATGTTCTTCCAACGTGATGTGGATTTTTTATATATTTACGCCCTGAAAGTCATAACACTGCATTGATAAGTTAGTTCATCTCTGGAAAGTAGAAAAGTACGCTGGAACGGCTGTCAATGACACAGTGGAGATTGTATAAGCCCAAAAGTGATGTCAAAAAGGTTGAGACAATGGGTTTTGCAGTTTCAAATTATGCACAGACATCATTTTATAATAAAATTCAACTCATATATGCAGATAATGTGGTGTAATGGTCAGTTTGACTCCAGAAATTACATACGTAACATCATAATCTGTTTATAGTAACACTTCCTTGATTGGAGATGGAATACATGTATGTTGTGCGCCCTCAAGTGGGCAGATCTCGGGGCAAATCTTTCGGTATGCATCACAATACAGGATCACAGTGCATCTCCGTCCATAGCATCAATTTCATATCTGCTATTGGAGTATTCTGCAATCCTCTCTGAGTCCCAAAATCCTGATTGTGAAAATTTATGCTGGAGATACAAAACTTTATCCAAATTTCTCATATTATTCAACACTTCCCCAGGTGCTTCAGTATACACACAGAATGGAGCAGCTGTTCATGGGGTTGAGCGGACAGGACGTAGCTGCTATACGTCAACTCCGTGTCCGAACGTGGACGATTGAACTGATCCTTGAGCTGAGAGGGCAGACCATGGAAAGGAACAAAGGGGAGGCAGAGTCTTTGCAACTCTGTGAAACATTCCTGGCAAGATTAAATGAATTACAGAGGTGAGAAAGTCTGGGTATTCTGACAAAAAGTTGACAGAGAAATGACAGACTGAACTGACTCAGGGGCAAGCAAGTAAATGTAATTTAGAAATTGCTTGATCAATTTGTTACTCTAAAGATACAGTACCCACTCTCTTAGCAAAGAATTCAGCAATTAAAACCACATGACAATATCCTCACCTTAACCCTTTCACCACCATGGTTTGTCCCAAATCCATTGTTTTCTATGGTAAAGTTGGACCTGTATACAGGGAACTGGGGGTGAAAGGGTTAAAAAAGTTCGTTCAGTAATCAGGTTAAGGTGTTGCAACTCATCCACACAGTTAGAGTTTAATAAAGCACACACAGTATATAAAATTAATAATTTCTTGATCAGATTAGACTGTACCTACTCACTTTGCAAAAATGCTAGCGACCAAAACCACTTTGTAACAGGGTAACTAAGGCTGACTGACAATTGCACCATCATGTCTGTAATTAGCGCACAAAAGTAAATATTTGTCCGAGATTTTTTTGTACAAAACTTTGATATCACTTTATAGAAGAATGAACAAAATCTTTCTCTGATGCCATCAACGTTGTGATTGAAATCATAAATTTGATATGTCAAAGGTTGCAATAACAAGCTAGAAGAGCAAACAGCTGTAAAGCATGCATAATTTGTCAGAGCCTTTTTTTTGATAGCCACTCATATAGTAAAGGGGTGAAATGAATGAACCAGCGATGAGTCAATTCAAAAATGTGTAGCAAAAAATATGTGAAAACCTGTAGTATTTCAGTGATGAAGTACAGTGTTTTGACAAGGGAATATGTCAAGCTACTCATAGAAGCAATGGCCAAAAGCCAAAAGTGTTTAAACTACAGAATATATTTCACCTTCGATTAGTCTGTTAGGATATATTTGGTGTGTACAGTAATGTACACATATGGCAATAATTTTTTGCTTCATTCAATCAGGTATCTATCACTTAGTGAAATCCAGCCGGACCCATTCACACAGGCCATCTTTTCAGAAATGCACAAACTGGAATCCAGCAAGTCTGGGATCATCATGAAATTCCTGCAACCATTACTTCTACACCACAACATCCCAGCACTGACACTTTCCAACCAACTTAGGCGGGCCAAAGCAGTTGTTACCGAGCCAGCTGGAGGGTCTGATAACCCCTTGAAATTCACAGCTGGCCTGACGCTTGGTCTGAATGTGGACTGTATCATTGAGAATATACAGGATATACAGAACATTCAAATACAGGTACAGTCTTAGAAATATTTTAACTGTAAACTATGTATTATCATATACTTATGCCCATATTGCCCCTTTCTGTTGGCATTTACTGTAAGATGTCATCCATGATATTTACTGTAACTGTTGACGTATGCCCTTTAAAACATTTCCCCTCAAGTTTTTTATTTGTTCTGTAACTACACTTGCAACCTACAAGTAACAAAGTCAAAATATTGGCTGCACTCTCTCTGCCTATGATGCACCCGACTTTGACTTTCAGGAACAGGGATATTTGGTTGAAGTTCATGCCATTTTTGTGCAAGCTTCCATAAACATTTTATGGGTCACAAACCAGGTTGTAAAGTATGAAAGTACAGTGGGTTTGTGTTGTGAATGTGATATCAACACCTGTTGCCATGATAATTCAGTGTAAACAAACAAAATGGCGGCCAGACCCTGCCAATAATGATGATCAAGCATGATAGGGAGGGTTTTGAAGCTCTGTAAAGTCTTGAATGGATAAAGTTACTTGATTGACATCTGTGTTAAATCATGAATAATTCTTCCTCTGCAAGGTGAATACTGTGTATCTCAACATGCTTCATGTGGCATAGAACAAGAAACTGTAGTTGACATTAAACAAAAACAATGGGGAAAAAAATAATGAAAAGTTACAGCTACTTGCCCTCTAATCAAACAACTTTACAAATGTTTTGTCCAGCACCCATTGTAGTTATGAATATTCATGTGCAGAAATGTATTAAAAACACCAGGAACAATAATTCTTTTATAGATAAAACTGCCAGACAACCAAAGTCAGCTGATATGTCCCAGGATCACTGACTTCAGAAAGCTGAGTGCTTTGAAGTACAGGCTGTTGACAGTGGTCTATCTATCACACGGAGTCTGGTCAGGTAAGACAAAGAAAAAATATTCTAAATCTAATCTTTGCATGAAAAAATCACGCTGTTCCTTCTAACCGCATTCTGATAGAGCAAGCTTTACAACACTGCTCAGCCTGCTGTATGTTTTATGAAAAACAAGTATCTATATTTCATCTTCTTCTCCAAAATTGTGTTGAAATATAAAGTGTTTGAAATGTGAACACCCTACGTCATTTACAATATAGAAAGTTATTGTTAAAGGCCTGTGTTGGCACCAGATTGTCTCACAGAAAATTTACCCACCAGATTACAATTTCAATCTTCTTACAGACTAGAACAAAGGCAATCCCAGGGATCGTTAACAGTGCCTTTAATGAATAAATCCTAGTTCAGAGTAGAATTCATTTTTCAACAATAACGTGAAGATGACATCACACTTACACAGACTGTGTTGACAAGTTGAATACTAGGTATTTTGACATGACTTGGGGGGGTGTAAGAAAAGAAACTGCATTTTACAAACAACACAAAACTAAAGTCCATCAAGAACTTACTGCTAATAGAGTTTTGATACTACATTGGTATGTCACAAAAGACACTAACCTTAAGAAAAATTCATCAAAAAGTTACAACTAATAGAGTTTTGATACTACAGTGGTATGTCACAAACGACACTAATCTTAAGGAAAATTCATCAAAAAGTTACAACTAATAGAGTTTTGATACTACAGTGGTATGTCACAAAAGACACTAATCTTAAGAAAAATTCATCAAAAAGTTACAACTAATAGAGTTTTGATACTACAGTGATATGTCACAAAAGACACTAACCTTAAGGAAAATTCATCAAAAAGTTACAACTAATAGAGTTTTGATACTACAGTGGTATGTCACAAAAGACACTAACCTTAAGGAAAATTCATCAAAAAGTTACAACTAATAGAGTTTTGATACTACAGTGGTATGTCACAAGTTATTCCCCAGATCTCTTTTAGCTTTTTCTATCGTCACCATTAATGCTATTGAATATTTTCTTTCAGAGCCCTGCAATGTGGACTTTTCAGTGGTGATGAATTATTCAAAAGAGTCAAGTCGGCAGCCAATCAAACCGTCATCTTCATCGTCCGTTGAGCGGTGTGGAATCATTGAACTGTGCAAACCAATCAAAGTATACGTACTACCCAAACCAGCCAAACGATAACAAGAGACGTTTGTTGATTGGATAATTGAAATTTTGCTATTTGCAAACTAGATAGAAACTGTGCGCTGAATTTCAGGCAGATCCAATGTGTTTCAAAGGTTGACGTCCACGAAGACAGAACGCCATGTTCATTTACCCCATACCCTATTGCACAAGTTCAAACTCATCATGGAAGACAATAACTTTGGACTAAACCATGTTGTTGAAAGGGCTAATCCATTTGAATGAGGTGTGGATAGGAACATGAGTGCATTTTCTTTTGTAGCCATGAAATCTGCATTCCAAGGGCATTATGACCCTGGAGCTGCATCCTTGCACAAAGCACCTTCTCCAGCTTCTCAAAAACCCGAGAGATACTGGACAATGTGGATCTGGTTTCCCTTTGTCAATGTGCTCCTGTTTCAGTCACTTTAGTCTCTGTATAGGAAGAAACATAAAGAAATGTGTAAAATAATAAATCATATAAAAGCCTTTGCAAATGGACGAGTGACCCCGTGGGCCGTGACCCCACAACCGCTAAATTCAACCGTTAACTGTTAGGTAAATTTCATACTGTCAGTGAATACAACTTCAGCTATCTGGCAACAAGGCAATCAACGCAAACCATTGCCTCGGCAGCGTGATGTTCAAATCCCGCCATCTGACATTTGTAAACAAACTCTTTACGAACACTTATGAAAATCAACCTCAAAAGTTCACCGACGATCAGTTTATACTAGCAGTTCATGCGCAGTCCTTATATTCAAAATTTTGCCTTAACTTTCCCCAGTTTGTAGCCGGATCAATGCCTTACTGTTATCATAGAAAAAAAGTTTACAATGTGTCATAAAAGTTTGAGATTTCATGTATGATAACATTGCTTTCAATTTCTTCACATGCGAATTGGCTTGTTCCACAACTTGGCTGTTGAGATGACGCCATTGGGGGTAAATATCCAAATTGTAAGCCTTAGAACAACCTGAAAAAAATGAATACAAAAAGTTACATAGACATGCCAATTATTTCAATGCCACATGGATGGTTTATTACAAAAGACAGCCCCTGTAACTTTTATTTTGAGCAAATAAAAGTTGCATGAGTTTAGATATGATTAA
Organism: Ptychodera flava; assembly: GCA_001465055.1. Lineage (NCBI taxonomy): Eukaryota > Metazoa > Hemichordata > Enteropneusta > Ptychoderidae > Ptychodera > Ptychodera flava. The sequence continues at coordinate 209,633 of LD347906.1, read as the reverse complement.
TGAAATTAATTGAAATTTATACACTAATTGTACCAAGACGGCTTTATCTTTATTGTAATCCAGACATACAGATAATTTTCTAATCACACAGAAAATTTTAGTTACAGGTGGAAATTGAATGAGGTGAGGTGTGTCCGTGCCTTTCAGCTCATTAACGCAGATTATAAATACTTTAAAATCATACACACATACACACATACAAACACACACACACACACACACACACACATATATATATCATACATATATATATATATATATATATATATATATATATATATATATATAGATAGATAGATAGATAGATAGATAGATAGATAGATAGATAGATAGATAGATAGATATCTTACCCTTGGATAAGGAAGTGGTACATGAAATCCGGAAGCAATGGTATGTTGATCAAATAAAGTCCCATATTGATGATACCATCCTTGATACCATCATAACTGGACACAAAAGTACATTCCTTGTTAGAGCACCTGTAAAGAAACACTGTTGTGAAGAAAATATAATTCATAGTCAGAAGATATCAGTATGCTAGGTAAATGCAAAACTATCAACACTTCAACTTAGTGCATTAGAGCTCCACTAGCTGTAACTTTTGGGATTTTTTCAGTTTCTTTTTATTGTTTGCTAATCCCTCATCAATCCAAAACATCTACATTTTAGTATGCATATGTCGATATTGCACTGGATCAATTAATAAATGAAAGCAATACTGGGTATTTTTTCCCGCTTTTGTGCTGGACAGAAAAAAATAGCAAAGAATGTCCAAAAATTACAATGTTGAAGGTTTTATTAAAATTAAACATCCTTAACAACCTTCATTAAATTTCAAAGCAATTTGACATGCAATCTCAAAGAGGATGATTGTTTTTACCCAAATGGGAAAGAAGCCTGACAAAATATATAAACATATTTTTTACGACAATGTAAAGATACTGAAGTAAGGTTGCCAAAAGAAATATAACCACATGATGAACAAATTTGACAGAGGTCAAACCTTGGATAATGATGACCAAGTTTCAAAGCAGTTTTGGAGAAAACATTTTTTTTAAAAGTTTCCCAAAAATACAAAATAATGAAAATGTTGCCACATTTTGAGGGCACTAAATTATTGGTGACATACATCCATATGTACATATGTACATACGTACGTACGTACATACATACATGTGACCAGTACAGACAGGCAGGCAGACAGATGTACATACAGATATACAGATGCTGCTGATCTACCATATATGTAAATCAATTATGAATCAAAAATCAATTTAAGTTGTAATAATTTATTCACAAATACAGAGATGGTTCAATATTTGACTAGCACAAGTTCATGTAAGGGGCCAGCGATAATAAAAGCTAACGCACAAGAAACGTAATTCCTTCATTTTACTTGAAACCCCCTCCCTCCCCCCTTAAAACGAAAGTTCGTATGCAAAATAAATTTCGTATTATGATGCCGATTCTGACAAACCCACAAGTACCTCTCTGAACTGCATGCCCATCAAAAAATACCAGAAATGCACATGAATTAATAAACCTTCACTTTATGCGTTTCACTATTTGAGACAGAATATTCCAATGTATTTCGTACGTAGGGAAACGTTTCACGTACTTGTTTCACTTTGAAAAAGCATATAAGTTTTTATTTCACATTTATGTCTTTTCATTGTCTTTTTTGTCTCCGTATTTTGTGGTCATTTTGTTCTCGATGAACGCGAAGGTAGTATTGTGTTCTCGCCAAAGTCGCACTTCAAAAACGCTAGACGAAAATCCTTATGCGATTTTGACGCACACAAAATGAAATGAACTTTTACCCCCTCCCCCCTAAATGAAAGAATAACGTTTGTTGTGCGTCAGCTTTTATTTTCGACGGCCCTTAATGTAAATGTGTTTGTTCCAAACAAATTAGAAAATGCCTTATTTACCTGATGACATAATCGGTTCGGCTGGACAAATTGTGGCAACTTACTAATATCATATTCTGCTTGTCCACAAATCTGCACTTAATTTCTACAACTTGAAACCAGATCACGCCTTGTCCTTTTCATTACTATGTAAATAAAATTAGAAAACATTCATGTACCTGAAAAGTGTGCTAATTATGTAGTTTAATTTATAAAATATACATGAACCTTCTGCTGAAAAATGAGATTGCAACATTTCTGCCGAGAATACATAACTTAGGAATGGAACTTTGATGTACAAGTCAAAAATCATCATTTATGTGATGATATGATGAAGGTGTAATTGTATGGATCAACTTACTATTAGTAAAGCAATGTATATTAAAGGGATACTATTTGTAACTGTGGGTTATTTTTTTTAGTGTCATCAACTGCAATTTCTCTTTCAGTGCCCTACAGAATAGTAAAATTCCCAATGTACCGTTTGCCTGTACATGTGTGATAACCATTGTAACAGTAATTGTTATTGTTGTTAAAGTCCGGACAGTTTTTCACAAAAAATATGCCATTGTACAAATGCCATCTCAATTGAAGAGCTAAATACTGGGAATTTCATCCTGACTCAGGGAAATGAAAAAGAAAGTGCCGGTAACACACACTACAGAAATAATGAAAAAATAGCGTTGTTACAGATGAAAAAACTTTAAGAGATGAATAGATTTTACTTAAATTTATTTGACTTTGTAGATCTGTAAAGTAAAACTCTTGATATCTAGCATGAAAACAGGTACCTCAAGAACATTGATGGGATCAGGGAGGTAAAGTATGATAATTCATAATTAATAATGAGTAATTATCATCACATTGAATGTTAATGTGACTTATTTTGTAGTTAACCTAGAATCTTGAGTTGATTTGACTTTGTGGGCCTGTAAATAAAAACCTTGATATCTAATCTGAAAAAGGTACCCTAAGAACCTTGAGGATTTTGTGGAGATACAATATGATAATTCATGATTAATAATGAGCGATTATCATCACACTGAAACTAAATATGACTTTGCAACCAAGAACTTTGAGTTGATTTGACTTTGACCATCTTTACAAATTACAACCTCTTTATCTGGTCTGAAAAAGGATACCTTAAGAACCTTGAGGATATTGCTGAGATAAAATATGATAATTCAAAATAAAAAATGAGTAATTATCATCACATTGAATATAAATGTGACTTTTTAACTCACAAGCATGACTTGATTTGACTTTGTATGCTATTGTAAGGGTGTAAAAATAAGAACCTTGGTATTTGGTATCTGAGAAAATAAGAACCTTGGTATTTGGTATCTGAGAAATTAAGAACCTTGATATCTGGTCTGGAAATAGGTACCTAAGAACCTTGATGATATCAGGGAGGTAAAATATGATAATTCCTAATTAATAATGAGTTATTATCATAATTAAATATAAGTATTACTTCTTTGTAACCTAGAACCTAGAGTTGATTTGACTTTATAGTTCTGTAAAAATAAGAACCTTGGTATTTGGTGACTCAGAAAATAGGTACCTTGATCAGGTCTGGAAATAGTTACCTAAGAACCTTGATGGTATCATTGAGGTAAAATATGATAATTCATAATTATTAACAAGTTATTATCATAATTGGAGATAAATGTGACTTCTTTGTAAACTAGAACCTTGAGTTGATTTGACTTCGTAGTTCTGTAAAAAATAAGATGCTAGATATATGGTCTGGAAATCAGTACCTTAAGAACCATGATGGTATCAGGGAGATAAAATCTGATAATGCATAATAAATAATACGTAATCAGTAACACACTGAATACAGGTATGACTTTTTGACCGGAAAACCTTGAGTTGATTTGACATTATTGGTCTGTTAAATTAAGAATCTTGATATTTTAATGAAAATGGCACCTTTAGAACCTTGATGGTGTAAGGGAAATGAAATATGATCATTAATAATTAATAAAAATTGATTATTAGCACATTGAATATAAATATGAATTTGTGTTTAAGAAAGAAGAGTTGATTTGACTTTGTAGGGCTGTAAAAATAAGAACCTTGGTATTTGGTATCTGAGAAAATAAGAACCTTGGTATTTGGTATCTGAGAAAATAAGAACCTTGGTATTTGGTATCTGAGAAAATAAGAACCTTGACATCTTGTCTGGAATTAGGTACCTAAGAACCTTGATGATATCAGGGATATGATAATTCATAGTTAATTATTATGAATTATTATCATATTGGAACATAAATATGACCAATCCGTAACCTAGATCCTTGAGTTGATTTGACTTTGTAAGTCTGTAAAAATAAGAACCTTGGTAGTTGGTATCTGAGAAAATAAGAACCTTGATATCTTGTCTGGAAATAGGTACCTTAAGAACCTTGATGATATCAGGGAGGTAAATATGATAATTCCTAATTAATAGTGAGTTATTATCATAATTGAATATAAATATGACTTCTTTGTAAACTAGAACCTTGAGCTGATTTGACTTTGTAGTTCTGTAAAATTAAGAACCTTGATATATGGTCTGGAAATCATAAGAACCTTGATGGTGTAAGGGAAATTAAATATGATCATTAATAATTAATAAAATTAATTATTAGCACACTAAATATAAATATGAATTAGTGTTTAAGAGAGAAGACTTGATTTGACTTTGTAGGTCTGTAAAAATAAGAACCTTGGTATTTGGTATCTGAGAAAATAAGAACCTTGATATGTTGTCTTGAAATAGGTACCTAAGAACCTTGATTGTATCAGGGAGGTAAAATATGATCATTCATAATTAATAATGACTTATTTTCATGTTGGAATATAAATATGACCACTTTGTAACCTAGAACCTTGAGTAAACTTCACTTTGTATAAGAACCTTGATCTCTGGTCTGGAAATAGGTACATAAGAACCTTGACAGTATCAGTGATGTGAAATATGATAATTCATAATTAATAATGATTATTTTCACATTGGGATATAAATATGACTACTTTGTAACCTAGAACCTTGAGTTAATATCACTTTGTATAAGAACCTTGATATCTGATCTGGAAATAGGTCTATAAGAACCTTGACAGTATCAGGGAGGCAAAATATGATAATTCATAATTAAAATTGAGTTATTATCATATTGGAATGTAAATATGTCCTCTTTGTAACCTAGAACCTTGAGAATTTCACGTTGTAGGTCTGTAACCACTGAATATAAATATGAATTTGTATTTAGGAAAGAAGAGTTGATTTGACTTTGTAGGTCTGTAAAAATAAGAACCTTGGTATTTGGTATCTGAGAAAATAAGAACCTTGGTATTTGGTATCTGAGAAAATAAGAACCTTGATATCTTGTCTGGAATTAGGTATGTAAGAACCTTGATAGTATCAGGGAGAAAAAATATGATAATTCATAATTAATAATGACTTATTTTCATGTTGGAATATAAATATGACCACTTCGTAACCTATAACCTTGAGTTAATTTCACTTTGTACAAGAACCTTGATCTCTGGTCTGGAAATAGTTACATAAGAACCTTGATAATATCAGGGAGGCAATTATTTTAAAATATGATAATTCTTAATTAATAATAAATTATTTTCATGTTGGAATATAGATATGACCACTCTGTAACCTAGAACCTGGAGTTAATTTCACTTTGTTTAAGAACCTTGATATCTGGTCTTGAAATAGGTACATAAGAACCTTGATGGTATTAGGGAGGCAAAATATGATAATTCATAATTAATATTGAGTTATTATCGTATTGGAATATAAATATGACCTCTTAGTAACCTGCTAACCTTGAGAATTTCACTTTGTAGGCGATCTGTAAAAATAAGAACCCTAGGTACCTGAAAAAATAAGAACCTTGATATCTGGTTTGAAAATGGTACCATAAGCACCTTCATGATATGAGAAAGATAAAATATGATCATTAGTAATTGATAACAAGTTATTATTAGCACACTGAATATAAATATGACTATGACTAAGAACCTTGAGTTGATTTTACTTTGAAGGTCTGTAAAAATAAGAAACTTTACATCTGGTATTAAAATGGTACCTTGATGGTACCAGGGAGATAAAATATTATAATTCATAATTAATAATGAGTGATTATTAGCACACTGAATGTAAATATGACTTTGATTTGACTGAAAATAATTACCTTGAAATCTGCAGCTTTCGAACCTCGATATCAGTAAGATAATAGTAGTAATACTGGTTGTCTATATGGTTGTCTTAGGAATCTGTGTACGACACGGCAATAGTATAAAAAGAAACAAAGTCAATATCATGATATCGTTAATACTTGGTGATAGATGCAGATGACTGTATGTGATTGGCAATCTGGATAACGAAAAGCAAGGTATATTACCGTGTATGGGCCGCTCTCACTGTCCTATGTGCTTATCGACCTTGTAGAATCAGTCAAAGCATGGTCACATGACACGTTAGCTGTCATTTATTGAGTGAGCTAGAGGTTCTTAATATATCCTCAACCAATCAGAGCGAGTTTCTAAATGGAGTGTGCAGACCGAAATATGGTAGGTATCATACCTCCCAGTCCGGGTCAGCTCCAAAATTGGAGACGCTATACCATAATATTTCCCCCGCTCATTAGCCAATCAGCGGCCAGCGCGCCATCAGTAAAAATTGTATTTCCTGGCAACCTCCACATGCGTCCTTCGTTACGTACGCCATACTGTGTCGAACTCCCGCGCCGTATTCTGTCATAATGTCGAACAGTTGTGTGGCCACTCTGTCAAAACACAATTTCAAAATCGCGTACCAGTTTTGTTCTGGCTAAGACAACCAAACCCCATATATCGCTGTGATTCCTAGACTCTGGCTTGAAGTCCTGCGAAATATAAATCGTGTACCTACACAGATCGTTCAGAATACCCCATTTGTATCGGAGATGGCAGCGATACAAATTCTACCGTATGGGGAACAGTTGTGTGGCCACTCTGTCAACACATTTTCAAAATCGCGTACCATTTTTAGTCTGCGTTTGACAACTACAAAACAGGTATCGTTTTAAAGCTCTCACATTGCTCTTCTTTCTGGCAAAATGTTATACGCGTACCTACACAAATAACCTTTATAACAGTATTTCTAATAGAGATGACGAACATCCACAAAATGATTCTCGGTAGGGGATCGATAAACTGGGGGTAGAAATGAATCGTCAATATTTCGAATATTTGTTCACTAATCGGACTCCTTGTTGGACATGACCTTCTGCAGAACACGTGGATTATGTTGACTGTCGAAATTCGTCGAAATTCACAAGACAGGGGCTTAATAAGCGGCCCAAAACTGCCGATCACACTTGGTGGGTAATTTGTGACTCAGCGTGACCTGTACTTTATTAATGATGTAATCTGGTCGATGATTGGCTGAATGCCGGAATACATTATCATAATGAGTCTCCAATTTTGGAGCTGACCCGGACTGCTCACAGTACAGTGTCAGTCACTTCCCATTCGACGACGATCTAGGAAACATTCCGTACGCCTGTGGTTTCGCCGATCAAGTGTATTGGCTGATGAGCATAATTAGTAGGTCGCCCTCAACGACATTGACTTGAGCATGTAACCTCTGACCTCTACGATACACGTGCAATTTTGATCTGAGCATGGCGTACGTTTTCCCACCTCCTAACTTCTCGCAACAAATTCAGCCCGGGCAACCAGTACCAGCTCGTCCGCGATTCTCGCCGAAGGATCAACGAGCACCAAAATGTGGCAAACGCTTTGAACAGCGGGATAGCTTCCATAGACAGCCACACAATTTTCGTCAAAGGTCGCCGTCTCAACCTGGATCTACAGTCTTACAAACACAACATCATCAACAAGGACCAGTCTTTCCACCGCCAAATTTCGCCGCAGAGGGATATTTTTGTCAAGACCAAAGGACTCAACAACAATGGCATCAGGGTAGACCATTTAGACACCAGTTTCCTCCCCAGGGGCAAACGTTTCACGGACCTCGGCACCATCATCCCCGAACAGGGCAGTCTCCATCCTCGGCTCAGTGGGTGAGTATTCGGACCGTGTGGTATGTAATACTCACTATAAATACTGAGACTAGAGTGAGAGATACTTTTGTACGTGTACAAACTTAAAACAGGTTAATTGTTCCATGGAATGTAAAGTAGTAAGGTGTAAATGCCCTCCCTATATCACAGTGCCTTCAACATAGAGGCACTGTGCTAAGAATGAGATTCATACAAATTAGTGTGGGTTAAAGACTGAGAACGAACTGAATCGTTTTTGACTCTCCTTTCTCTCAAAGACCAATGCCTGGGAAATGCCGTCTTGGCCCGCTGATCTTCCCTTCTGCTGATATATGTGCCCTTAAAACACTTGGATCCATCCATTGTAAATGTTGATATTGAATAATCAAGGGAATCATGAAAAATCACACATGTCAATGTTGAGCTGTAGACCCCTTAAGTAAAGAACACAGCTGTATATGTACAGTAGTTGCCAGTCTTCCCTTGTAACTCAGTAAAGACATCCAAACAGATTTAACAATTATCAGAGACATTACAGGGATCCAGTTTCACATATTTGAATTTTAATACTCATTTCACTAAGTTTTATTTTACCGGACTTCTCGCCTTTGTTTCTGGCATCTCCAAAATACGGCAAAATTTACTTCAGAACAAGTAGAAATGGCTTCGGAAATTAATATTTATTGGAAATGAATGTTAACAATCAAACTGCACATCCATGAGACAACACACATGAATACAAATGGAACTTGTAAGTTATTGTCTGATCTACAAGACTGCAGTCGATAAAATGGAGCATACTTTTTATAAAAAGTCTGTGTGGTACCAGCAAGTTGCTTTGAATAAAAAAGTCTATTCAAACTGCTTGTCTTTCAGAAGAAGAAGAACAAACCGAAGAAAGAACAAGTATTACCGTTCTACTGTGAAAGCTGTGACAGGGGGTTCAAAACACAAGAAAAAATTGATGAGCATAAAAAGGAACATGTTAAGGTAAAGAAGTGAGCCAAATAAGGCTTTTTGCAAATAGTATCATTGTTCACTTACTAACATGCAGAAATAAATCTTGTCCGCATTTTTAGATTACAGTTTTGGAAATGCAAGAACAACAGAAAGTACAATTTGGTAGTCCACTGCTTAAGTGTTACAATAAAAAATAAAATGTGTACATACAGCCTAGACTACTAGCTGTAAAAACAGTCACATGCAATCACTGACAAAATTGGACTGCATTTCAAGCAGTCATGTCCTATGTTAAACGCATGTGGATATACTTAGTAACAAACCTGTAGTCACAAACAGCGCTATTCACTGCATTTTGGAAAGTGAGATAAATCCCATCCTACCCCACCCTGAACATTTTACTACAGCAACTGAATTTCAACAACAGACTGCTGTGTATACCTAAAACTCCAGTTTTATCGTCAAAGTTATGTCAATCATGTAATAAGCAAAACATCTCACTTGATTTCAATTTGTAGAACTGTTAAACCATAAGTAGAGTTTTTTATTGCTTCTATGTGAAGGACTATGAAATCAAGCTCATTTATAAAGTGTAGTAAAATATGTTCTTGTGCATCACAAACATTGCACCCAACTCCTTTCCAGCACAGAAAAGGTAGTCATAAAACTAACTCTCAGCCATGCATGTTCACATATTACTAAGTTGTTAGACTTTCTGCAACAAAACGGGGATTTTTATACGACCAACAAGGACAAATAAGTGTCATTACCAGTCAAAATTCTTCAAATCTGCCTCACCAGAATCAAAAGTGTCCTGATGTTTACTCCCATATCAAATGATCTGATGTGTGTTTTTTGGTCAATTTCCGAGGAGAGCTGCAGTATTCTTCTTAAATGTAATCATGGTTTTGTGTTTGGATCTTCTGTTTTCCCAGTGCAAAGGACCTGAGTGTAAGTTTGAAGCTCACTGGAAGGTGGTCAGAATCCACTTTCAGCATCAACACGGACCTGGAAGTAAGAAAATTGGTCGACTGGAAACAAAGGAGGAGATCGCAAAGTGGAGAGAAGCCAGGAGAAAGTGAGTCAATGGATGTAATCCCAGTGCTGTTGTCAATTAGTGTACAGTCCTTCTCTAAACACAATATGAATTGTGATAGTTATCATTTGTAATATTGAAATGTCAGAAGAAATTTTATTTCAGAAAATATGTAGCACAGACATTACATGTAGCAGTGGCGAATAGGGAACAGCGGTTTCCATGTGCCATTTTACAAAGTGGTTAAACCAGGAAAAGTTCATAATCCTTGAGAAAGTAGTATCTTGTAAAAGTGTCTCACCTTTCAACTTTCCACAGAAATTTTCCCACAGCTGCCAATATTGCAAAGAAAAAGGAAGCTGAGAAAAGACGAGTTGACAGTGGACAAGTTTTGAAAACCAAATCATTTGGGTAAGTCAATATCCAAAAGTATTTAAAGGGGTAGTTCTCAATCCCTGGTTTTTGCATTAGTTCTTGTTGACATTGAGTATCTACATGGTGTTAGCCCTTTTTTTTCCATAGAAATTTTTATCAAGTCGACCAATTTTTTTTTAGATAAAACTGATAAATGACCTGCCTCTTTAAAATCCTGTGCCATTCTTAGTGTTGATCTTCATTGTTGCCTTCATGATCAGTTAGTTGTTGTGTACGTGTCCCTATCTCTTCTTGATCTGTTCACCCCGATTCCCTGTAGACAGGTCCACACTCACCCCATTGATAACAATAGGTTTGGGTCAAACCATGTAGGTGGAAGGGTTAATTTGTACAATGATGTTCAAGTGACACGGAAACAGCAAACAAAAAGAAGAACCTGCAAGATCAACTTCTTTGTAAAATCAAATGAGTGTTTGACTTCTCAGCTCCGTTAGTGTGTGCTGTGGAGATCACAACTATAAGCTTTAGCAGTCAAATGCCGTGTAGATCACAATCTGTTCACTTAACAATATGGTTTGTACGGTTGTGAACATCCATCTTTCACTGTGGTCTCATGAACTCTACATTTGTCTGCAATCACCTACCACCTATAACTGACCTATGTTTTGAAACACTCTGCAGCAAAATGGGCAGACGCCAAAAAGGACAGAATCGTAGAGGCACATTCCATGACGGTCATGCCAGGGGACGCCCCCAGAAAAGATCCCATCCTGGCGATCACAGCAAGCAATGCAAGAAACCTACCAGCCCAGCTAAGAAAGTCAAGTTAGAAGCACAGCATGATGGGAATGATACAACAGCAGCTGTTACACGGTCACATGATTCTGCAGATGACCCGATGTCATACATCCTTGATAAAGGTAGGTAGAATAAGGGCTGATTTTTAACAACATTGCGTTTCTGTCTTTAAAATGCAAAAGTAAATATTTTTCTGAAATATTTGACTTGTATTTGGAAATTATGCTCCGATGGTGATGTAAAGGTATTTTCAATATGACCAATGCTAAAATGGAAACCATTAAAATCTCCCCAGCAGTAACACAGTCATAAAACAAAATGTGTGAGCAGCTGCTGATATCTCACATGCATTGCAATGCTAAGTAACTAATCAACAATCGTGATCAGTGCTGCTTAGCTCATGGTCCAAAAATATGACTGTGAACGGTGCTGGGTTATATAACACAAGAATAAATATTTAGGAAATGATGCCTGGCTGAAGGAAACTTGGTGATGTTGAATATAACACTGGAAGTTTCCAAATTGTAATTGTAAGTGATGGCAAGTTATCATCCTTTGAATTGATCTCTGAAACATTTTCCAGCCATAGAGGGATTTTGCATTGGACCGAAATTGCCAGCAGTGACAACAACAGAACTATTCAGGACCTTAATACACAATGTGCATTTGTACCCTTGTCGTCCTTTTGCCAAGATGTACAAAAAGTGATGAGCATGCAATGGTGACTTCTCTTGATACATGTATGGTTTTATCAGTCTTTTCCACAGCTTGGAAAAACAGAAGTGTGGCCTATTTCCATAACAATGCATAATTTATGAATTCTTTTGTGTATGGTTCGTTAATACATGTATATGAATCGCTCAAAAAAAGGGATTGGCCCAACCCTCAAAATCCTGAGGTGAACCCTGGTTTTGATGAAATACAGGGGATGCAATAGTGATTGCGTGGAATGTTCTATAAAACGAGGAATGGAACATAGAATATTTCAACCTTTGCAGCTAGATCAAAGTTTAGATTCCAGTACGTGAGAAATAACATCCTTTTCAGAAAACATGTAAAGTATGGGACATTCTGATGCAAACTGTGGAATTAATATGATCCTTTGGCTATAATTATTAATTATTCACATCTCTGTTTGGAAAATTATTTGATCCCCATAAATGCCAGCAGTGGTGACATAACGCTTGATGAGAATTCCATTAATTGTGTACATCTCTGTGTATCAGATTCCAGTGATGACGGAGCAGAAAGGAAGGAACACTCGCCACAGAAGGTAACTGGTCTATCCGCACTGGGAGTGCTTGCTGCCAACTATGGCAGTGATTCTGAAGCGAGTAATGAAGAGCCCATTGAAGGTATTGCTTGCTTCAAGATTTCAGGCATTCTTGATCCCCACAAGGACCCCCCAAACAGTATGTTTCCTCCCCCTTCCTCACCCCCCTCCAACCTTCAGTCCAGCACTATACTTGGATGACTGATAGGCTTTCTAGGAAACAAGTGTATGTGTATGATGCACAATGTAAAATTCTCTTTGGACAGTAAATGTAGTTTCATGCCAATGGGTCTGTCTTTCTGCCTATCCACTTAAAATGAACTCTCATGAAAAAAAGGCAAAAAAATAGTATGTATAACCTCAAGTAATATGCAAGTTTCCTGTGCACTGTGCATTGAAGTTGCAAGTTAACTTCAGTGAGCACTGTAATATGCAGACATGAAATCAGCTTTCAAGATTCAGGAAATGTAAATTTAATACTTGTTAACTTACCAGTTGTCTTTTGTATTCAGCATACTGAGCTTACATGCACGTCATAGAGATTGTGTCATTTTACTTCTATGTATGCATGGCAGTGTATTTTATCCACTGTATGGCTCAGCATCATCGACAATGATAGTTTTGAAATTCAGTCTGTTGTTAAATTGCTTTTGTTTGCCATAAAACTATTCACATTTCAATTCCTAGTAAAATCTCAGCCCAAGCCGACGGAAGACATACAACCACAGCAGCAGGGGAAGTGGAGCAAAAGACAAGGAAGAAGAAACTGGAAAAGAGAGAGAAAGCAAACACAGCAAGGAAAGAGTAAAAATCAGATGGGTAGGGGAGCACTCAGTGGAGCAAAGAGAAAACCAACACTACTGGAAATGGTATGTGAATTTAAATCATGCATTTACAGTTTTGAAGTCTAACCTGTGCAAATAGTATTTTATTTTTCATCCAGACTTTTGTGGTCATACATTATGACCTGTAGTTATTTGAGGTCATTCCCCCCATCCAATACTAGCATTTCTTTCATCATTTAGATTAAAGGTATACTGTCCCCAGTTCCAATTTTGCCACGGTTACCAAGGAAAGAGAAAATCTAACCAATCACAGATTTTAAGCATGTGGCCGCTTTTTAAAAACAGCGCCCTCACATGGACATTTTGAATACCAAGGAATGCCCCTTTGACCATATATGGGCATATTTAGATTACAGATGACTGTATACCTTTAATACCCTTTTCCCGAAATGGCTAAAGTTTGCATTTGTCAGATTGAGATTTGTCAAAAGAGGTTCTTGGACAATTTACCCCCAGACCCTTGCCCTAACCATATACCGTTTCTGTGTA
>LD347906.1:163365-188706 GCA_001465055.1 Ptychodera flava | reverse complement strand
AATGCTGCAGCACGACTGGTTACTCGTACAAAGAAATTTGAACATATTACACCTGTATTATTTAGACTTCATTGGTTGCCAGTAAGGGAAAGGATTAAGTTCAAAATAAACCTCCTTACTTTCAAAATACTCATTGGCAACTGTCCAGATTACCTTAAGTCATTGATAGATATCCAAGTACCTCATCGCAATCTTCGCTCGTCGAATAAAGTTCTTTTAACTAGGCATGATACAAGGTACACTACTACAAACTATGGTCTTAGGGCTTTTTCAGTGGCTGCCCCGATTTTATGGAATGATCTGTCTTTAGATGTTTCTGTCCTAGAGTTTTCAATTGACACATTTAAACGATACTTGAAAACTTGTCTTTTTAGAGATTGTTATAGTATGTTTTGTGATCTGTGATTTTAATTACCTCCTTTTATTGTAGAATGTACAGAGCACTGAGACGAAGTGGAGTGCGCTTTTAAGAAATAAATAATAATAATAATAATAATAATCAGATATTTTATGATGAAGAAAATATTAGTCTGCCATTCATATCACAGTAAATATGTATGATTTGTGATATTCATTGGGTGTGTAATTGCTTTAACTCAAGTCTTAACGAAAAATGGACATTGCAAGATAACAGCTCAAAAGTAAGCTACACACATAAGGTTTATCTAACATGCCATTCACATTGCTAAAAGAATACTAGACCCTTGTCCTAACCTGGTACGTGGCCGACCTAAAAAACAGGTGTGATAAAATAAAACAAAAAATTCAACTCAAGGGATACACATGAAAGTCAACTCAGTACGTAAATTGTCACTTGAAGTGTATGAAAATAAAACAAAATATTGTAAGAACATGCAAGAAACAAAAAACAAGCTGACCTTTACAACAACAAATAACTAGCATGCCAAAAAATCAAACTATGCTGTGCACCAACAATGATCTCAATACGTGATCAAAAACAAGTACATCTGCTTCGGTATTCTCCCCAGGAATTTCTGGTAGAGTGGCGGCTAATTTGCGTAACAACAAATGTAATTATTATTGTAATGAGTTTCCATTGTTTACCAAAAAATGAAAGACTGATTTTGTGTTTTGAAAAAAAGTTTGTTTTGACTAGAATGGTCAAAAAAATTTGCTTTGAAGCAACATCTGGAAAAATATTGCTACTATGGTGGGTACAAAAACAATTTCCTCCACCCCCCCCCCAAGAAATCAAATGGGCCACCCCTAAGTATGAGTAACTGCTTTTGGGGTACTTTCAGGGTGTTTTTCAAAATATTTCAATGGAGAGGCTGTAGGATTTGTGGGGTTGATAAGTAATCATGGTTTTAAAAGGGCGCCCTCAAGTGACTCACCTTTGCCGGGCAAACGGTTGTCCTCCTTGACGCAGTAGGGATAATTGAACATCAGACCGTTAAAAAATGATTGACTTGTAACTGTTTTAGTCACCGCCTTTTAACAAAAGAATGCACCAAAAAGGAGAAAGTAGCATGTGACATAATTTTTTATTATCCCCACTCTGATCAATATACCCCGCTTGGTACCTAATAAACTTATAGTTATCGGTCCATTCCACCCCATTTCAAATTGTTGTTGACTTGAACCAAAGCGATGTTATTCAAGGATAATGTAAGCATGTGCATTCAGTACATTCTCGATCCGATTCGAACGAACAGTTATGTTGCCTGTTCTGACATATAGCAAAGACAGCAGTCAAAGCGTCTGGGCTAAATCCCATCACCTCATTACGGATTTCTTAACATCCTGGGCTGGAATCATTTAGTGTCAACATGAAAATAGGTCACCAATGAAATTATATAAATCACTCAAGAGGAGCTGTTTGTCTCGAACAACTTTGCAGAGAAATTCGACCGGCCTTGCAGAAGATGATCAGATCAGCTATATGTAATCTGTACTGATTTCTTATCCACTCTCTGCCACGCGAGTACTGTTTATTGGTCTCTGTGGACAAAGTCCGAGGAGACTTTCAGATTGGGCTTTGTCCATCTGTCCTCCTCCTGAGATATCTCAGACATACCATGGTCAGTTTGGCAAAAGAGCCATATTCTATGACATACATATGCACATCATTAAACAATCCAATATGGCTCTGATGGCAGCCAGGCAGCCATTTGTTTGCTTTTTTTCTAAAGCCATTGCTCAGACATGCCGACAATGATTTTTTTTTCAAGTTTGGCCTAGAGATAATATACTGTGACTTACATATGTACATAGAATTATTTCATGGTAAGAGCCAGTATGGTAACCAGTTGATCATTTTGTTCAGATTTTTACATGTCTCAAGCATTACACAGAAGTGTCATGATTCTTGTCTTTCAAATTTGCCACAGGGACAGCACAAAGTCATCATGACATATCTGGGGGGGGGGTTATAGATCGGGATCTATCCGTCCGTCTGTCCACACACATATCTCAGATATGCCCAGGTCTATTTCTTTCAAACTTAGCACAAGGATAATGCACCAAGCATACATATGCATATCAATTTGTCTTGTGATATGATCCAGTATAGCCACCCAGCGGCATTTTTTCCCGTTTTTTTTTCATGTCCAAAGTTATTACTTGAACATACCTTGAGGGGGCGGTTGTTTGTTTTTGGTCTTTTGAGGGTCTAAATATCCCGAAAATAGCCGTATTGGTCCGGAAAAGTGGGATTCTAACTGGAATCGCCAAAGAAGTAAGCTGTTGAATATAGAGACGTGTTCACCAAACTTACGTTTGCTTTGATTCATTATTTTTAGCTAGGCTTCATTTATCGTTTGGTGTTGCAAATAGAGGCACGCACAGTGCGTGTCTAGTTTGGCACTTAAGACACAATGCACCTCGGGGACAGATATTTGGACTCTCAAACTTTTACAATTCCTTGTCTATCTACAACTTGTGGGGGCTCTTTTTAAAGTTCTTGGAGTAACAAAGATTTTCATCGTCACAGTTTTCTCGAAAATTTTGAGCCAAATAGATTTTGAGTCTCAAATATCAGTAAATCACTCTGTTGCTGAAGTCTTTTTTGACAGTGCCCGACTTTGCCGTACCAAACTTTGCAAGGTGACTGCTGAAATTTATTCTCGATTTGGTGAGAGAACGGTCTAAAGTTAAATTCTTTCACTTTCGAGGCGCGTACTAGCTTAATGATATCGAGTAGCTTAAAGTGGGACGTTACCTAGAATTTCTACTTATATGACGAAACCGATGTTACACGGAGCAATATTTTAATGGTTTCGTTCACTTTCACTTCGTGAAAGTCTGCATGCTGATATGTGTAAGTGAAGTTGGCCAAACTAGCTTTTTTCGTACAATAATTGTTTTGAGCATATTTCTAACTCTTAAATTGAGGGCAACGTTCCCTTTGAAGGGACAAAGTTGCTTTTTTTACCTTCATGAATTTTGTGTGATATGAAAAGTAGTTTGTGTTGTTTGACTTCTTGAAACATGCTGAAATACTGATCAACTGTGAAAAAGCTCAATTCTGCTTGCAACCCGACAAAATTAAAGATTAAGTGAAATATTTTACGGTCTGTACTAAAAAATCAAGTTCCGTGCACAATTCTCACCATGCATGGCTGGCTGAACATACACTTTTACGGAAGTTTGTACCTAATGAAATCTTTTGTGATAAAAAGTTAATTGGTGGTGCCTTTCATATATATATATATATATATATATATATATATATATATATATATATATATATATATATATATATATATATATATATATATATATAAAGGATAGGAGCTTTCCGTTACGTTTTGGCATTCTTTATTTGCATTTGTATTATTTCAATATTTAGGAAAGCATGTCGGAAAAGGAAAACCCAATTTGTCTGGAGGTCAGGAACAAATCATTTGTTTGCATACAGCCAAGGGATAATTTTTAAATTTTTGCAGTCATGTACTGTCGTCATTTGTACTCTGAGTGGCTTTATGAAAGTATTCCCAGTTTTCTTGATATCACAAAAATGTCAAAAGAGCGACTTTGTCCCTTTAATAAAATGGTCAAGAAATGGAACTACCCACAATAGTTTCATTTAAAATCTTTGTTATATAAATGAAATACATTTTCTATTGGTACTCCGTCTCTCAAAGGGATGTCTTAGGTAGTATGCTCCTAAAAATTAAAGGACTTAAACTTTTGCTCAAATATCATCAATTACTGATTAAAATCAGATGTGGAGTACGGCGACGTCTATACTTACGCGGTATTGTCTTGCTGTCGCCTCTCACCAGAAGTGAGAGGCGACAGCAAGAGAATACCGCGTAACTTTCTACTGTGACCATTCTTTTACCAAAATAATGGAAAAAGCAGAAGTCACCGTGCAAAGTTTGGTCCCAGAGAGACAAATTACTAACATTTATGATTCAAAATGGCCGCCATCCTTGTGATAACTCTATAGGGTATAATACAATTTTCGATTTTCGGAAAACTAAGACGGTGAATTTTTGTCTTACTCCAAGAGCGTTAAAATGAACTTCTACATGTTGTGGATCGGAAAAGAATGGTAAAAATTTGACAGTCCCCGAGGCGTATGCTACGTTAAATTCAAAGCTTTACTTAATCTTGTGAACACAACACATTCTGTACAACATGTAATAACAAATAATTCTAACAAATAATTCTAGTCCTGAGCCCTCAGCAATACCATTGGAGATTAGACATATACAGGCTGTTTTGACAAGTTCTGGGGCCACAATGCTGGATAATCGGATACATTAACGACAATAATCTGGGGGATGACGTCACAAAAGTTACTGATATTGACAAAGCTGTAATATCCTAGTAAAAACCTAGTTAATAACTTTTTTGGATAATCACACTGATAAACGTAATCCCAAAAATATTCGTTCAAACAAAGAACGTGCATGACATGCGGTTCCAAAAACTTGAAGCGTGAAATTCATCATGAATTATAAGATGATTTGCGGACGTTTAAAGTCAAACCATCAGCAGATCTTGTCATGTCAGTAAAGCCTAATGGAAAGGGAGATCTTCTCTATTATTGACTGTGTATCTGAAAGAGTACAGAAATTGTAAAGTGTAATATTATGGCAATAAAAGTATTCGAAGTAAAATCAGTACAGAGTAACTATACAATGATGCATGTATGTATATATATATATATATATATATATATATATATATATATATATATATATATATATATACAAATGTATACAATGTGCCCTCCCGGTTATCACCATAATGGCTTTATGGCAACCTCTGAACTTGGGCACAGAGAGTACGGTTACACATTGTTGAGGATTGAAAATATGGACTCACCAGAGTGCTCTAACAGCAATACGTACCATGAGCGAAGCATAGTGCCAACAGTATATATATATATATTAGCATCGAGCACATTTCCCACGAGGACATCTGTATATACTTCGATATATGAACACTATATATATATATATAGAGAGAGAGAGAGAGAGAGAGAGAGAGAGAGAGAGAGAGAGAGAGAGAGAGAATGAGAGAGATAGATAGATAGATAGATAGATAGATAGATAGATAGATAGATAGATAGATAGATAGATAGATAGATAGATAGATAGATGAACATCGTGAATAGCTGTACGTATTTACGTATGTATGTATGTATGTATGTATGTATGTATGTATGTATGTATGTATGTATGTATGTATGTATGTATGTATGTATGTATGTATGTATGTATGTTTGTATGTATGTATGTATGTATGTATGTATGTATGTATGTGTGTGTAGGTGTAAGAATGTTTATTGACGTTGTATACATGTATATTTGTGGAGCATACGCTCATTTCATAATATGTCGTATAATTGTTATATAGCAAAATCCGCGTCTTAAAATACAGGCTAATGTTATGTCACATAGATATGTTAAGTTTCCATCTGTCCCTCAAAAAGTGCCTCTATTACATCCTTTTATTGGCTATTTTCTATCTTTACGGAAGGTTATCTCGACAGAGTGTTTAGCGCGGCGTTATCGGAATCTGCAATCAACAGTGAAATGGCTCGAGGACTTTTCAACCGTGGTAACTAGAGCGAGGTGAGGTCGCCATGGCGACATCGTGCTTGAAAGGATATTCACGTAATATTAGCTACATCGACAGAAACGATGAACGTTTCTAGCGAACAACCGTATCCATGCCACGCCACATATTGGATTTCCTGATAAATTGTGGTTAATACTTGAAATATTCTGTGATAGATTCATTTCGACCGCCATGAAATAAATTTGTTTGATCAATCTGATTTTCTTTTAATATACGCAAATATTTCCAATTATTCGATGTACCCCATCGGCTTTCAGTATAGATGTTTGCTTTAAAGGACCGTAAGTATATGTTGATCTGATTTAGATTGTTTGCATTAGCACTAACTTTTGATGGATTTTCGGGTAGTTTTGGGTCAGTTGTTAATGCAGTTTTGTTTTTTTTGTTTCTACTCCTAATATCATGTTGATATGCCAGATGTTTGATTTGCCAACGCAGTCTTGTATGCGTCACTGAGTGATGTCAAAGGTTATCGTTGACAACCGAATTTTAGTCCGCACTTGAAATCATTTGTCAACAATAACGTTGTATACGTTGTGTTAATACCACTACTTTGAATTTCCAAGTACATTGGCGGGAACAATAAGAACATATATTTGTGTAAAGGAACAAAAAATGAAAAAAATGGAAAGTTACAGGTACCGTAATTTACGAAGGCGAAAGTTGGTTTTATCAGGTCAATTCAGGTTAGATGTTTTCCGCTACAATACGTACATCACTGGATTATGTTTCGCACTTCCTCAACAAGTTAATAATTCAAAGGTAACCCTTTTCAAATGAGGACAAGCCTGCTGGCCATGGCATTGTTTCAATATTTAATTGCAGCCTGTGCAGATATTTAACAATACGTTTTGGTGGTAGACACATGTTGACTAAGGGCGCCGACTGATTGTCTCTCAACAGTCTAGTGAAAGTTACATATTGAAATTACCATATGGAACGTGTTTCGTTCAGTACGTTAAAGAACAATGCGTTGGGTGCTCTCTCATCTTTATTGGTTGATGTTTCACCCTTATACAAGCGTTGACACAATGACAAAAAGGTGCAAAAACGTGCTTCCGAAATTTTGATGGGGGCAGTTTTGTTATTGTCACACTCTTCGTGTTGGCGCAGAAGCTGTTTGAAACACGAATAGACTGCTTTCAAAATTGTCAATCTGCGGACCGGGCGGTCTTGAAAAGTCAGTCAGGTAAGGCGAAATATGAGGGTGAGGTTCGATGAGAGGAACGCTAAAAACGGACCAACAAAGACTGAAGACTGCGTAGATCAATGTGTGACTGATTGAAGTCTCTGACCTTGGGAGGATGGAGAGGGGGGGCGATCCCCTCGGGGGCCATAGAGAATTGACACATGATTAGGAAGCTCCTTGCGTTTAGGGGAGAGTTAGTTAAACTGTTTCGATCATGTGCAACTTCGCACTGACCAATGCCATGGTTAAAACACAAAGATTGTGTACATGCGTGATATTCAATAGATTTTATTTTGGACTCGTTCACAATCCTGCTGCCAGTTTATTTATTTTATTTATGCATTTATTATTCATTTATTTATTCATTTTTATTTGTTTGTTTTTTACTTACTTACTTTTCCTCCTTGCATTCAGTTAATTTATTTATTTATGTTTGTTTGTTTGTTTGTTTGTTTGTTTATTTACTTACTTACTTGCTCGCTTGCTTGCTTACTCACGTACTTACTTATCCTGTCGACCGTTAATTTATTTATTTGCGTTTGTTTTGTTTGTTTGTTTGTTTGTTTGTTTACTTACTTACTTACTTACTTACTTACTTACTTACTTACTTACTTACTTACTTACTTGCTTGCTTGCTTGCTTGCTTGCTTGCTTACTTACTTATCCTGCCGACAATTAGTTCGTTTATTTATTTGATTATTTATTTGTTTGTTAGTTAGTTTGTTTGTTTGTTTGTTTACTTACTTACTTACTTACTTACTTACTTACTTACTTACTTACTTACTTACTTACTTACTTACTTACTTACTTACTTACTTACTTACAGGTTACCTGAAAGATTGATTCATTTTAAAAAGAAATGTGTAAATTAAGTTTCAAACGGAAAAGTGTAAACCATATAAAACACGATTGTAACTAATTTGGGATAATTGGATGGTGAAGTAATGTCTCTGTGATTTGCAAATGTGAACTCATCTGGGGTTTTTTAATGTTATACAATGTTTTTTTATGAGTAATTTGTAATATCGCAACATTCAGCTATAGGGCACCTAACACTTTTGTGAAATTTGAAAAATATGAAGATCCAATTATCCCAAATTAGGTCAAATCGTGTTATAACAAATATGAAACATGCAAAAAAATAATGCGACATGTATGAAGCGAACAACAGCTGACATAATTTATATCTAAAATTACTGAACTTGTCAAAAATATCTAAATTGTGCTCGTTAAAAACTATTGAAAATGTTTGACTCCGTGTAAAAGATTTTTCTAAATGTTCGTGAACTTCGTGGATCTAATTGGTTGAAATTCAAAACAAGCTACTTCAGAAATTATCGTGTTTGGACGAAGTTCAAATCGGAACAGTAAAAAAGTCCTTTCTCTTTCAATATAATGTGAAGCGTGTTGCCCTGTGCCCGATGACGTGTCACAGTTATTGAACTGCTATTTATAGCCTCTCTGACAGAGCTACGGAAAACGATGATTCTAACAACGTCTTCGACAGGTCTCTGACCCAAACATTGTGATATCCTTGAAGTATTCACTCTCCAGCTTCGCATATATGGGAGTTGATAATGCATTCCCAGAATTGATAATTTATTCCCGCAATTTTCCTTTGGTAAATGTACCGCGATTCTTCATCACACGCAACATCGAGTCCACATCGCTCAGAATTATCATTCCTATTGAGATGCCCAGTCTTTCAAAACCCAAACAACGCGTATCCGAATTGTTTTTTTGTATTGATCTTTCTAGGATCTGGTCTGCGCGGGTGTTTAGAACATTTGTACTGTCTTCAGCCTTTGCCGGGCAGGGAATCATGGAAGGCAACACGTCGCCGACCCCGGCTGCCGCGTTGCTACTGACAACCATCGCTGCCTTGACACTGTTTCGCGGAACGCAAAGTCAGGTTGGTGGATCAGATTTTTTGGTTTTATTTGTATTTCTGTTTGTTTGTTTTTTTGGGTTTTTTTGTTTTGTTTTGTTTGTTTGTTTGTGCTTGTTTGTTTGTTTGCGTAATGTTGAACTCAAGTAAAGGATGTGGTTATTCTGGTATTTTATTTTGTCAGTTATTGTTATTTCTATATAGTTTTGAAAAAGTAACAATTTGTAATTTTTCAGTGCTTATTGAATACGAAATGTTCAGAATTGTTCCAATTGAGTGTCTTATGATTACCTGGATGAAGAGATAGTGCCTTGAGAAAAAATGATTTTCGTGTTTGTTATTGACTTCTACCAGTTCTGTTGGACTGATTGGATGGACGACGAAGACACCCACATTGTAGACTCGGCTTTGGGCGACTTCGAAATCGTCGACCAATTGCGAAGAACGCATTTTTTCTGCGAAGACGTGATTGGAATAGAGTGTCGGCTTGCAACCCCGCCAAACACCCCGTATGACCAAACGGGCCAAGTAGGACTAACGTGCGCTGTGAACCCTGGATTCATGTGTTTCCATAGGAATCAGACGGGCTCTAGGTGTTTTAACTACGAAATCAGAGTGTCTTGCCCCTGTAACAGTACTACGACTCCGCAACCGTCATCTCGATCAACAGAAGTCACCGTCAGTGACTCAACGGTGACCTATTCCACATCTGAGGCGCCCGCGTCGACAACCAGGCCTCGCACTTCGGAGTCACTTACACAGCCGAATGAGGTTTCGACGTCACCTCTTACGCGGTTTTCTAATTTGACCGCAGGCCATTCGGTAATGGAAACGGCGAATGAGGACATCACACAGCCGACAACACCGTCGTCGACACCAACACGGGCTCGGTTGCTGCTGACTCCCTCGCTGTTAACGCGGCTTGCGCGCTCCGAAGGCGGCACGACTGTAATGCAACCAACGGCATCTTCTTCTTCTTTGCCCACAACTAGTGTACAGTCACACGAACACACACCGACGAGAGAGCGCATACAAACTACGGAGCTTCCAACACAGCCGATGATGCAGCCACTGACGGAAGGCTGCCAGGTCGCGTATATTCTGGTTGGCATTTTTGCAGCGACGACGATTCTCTGTGCCGGCATTTCGGTTTATCTCTGTTCTCAGTACGCCAAAGCTCATCTCAATCTGAGATATTGTATTTGCCGTCACCAGGGCAAAGAATTCGGGAGTTCTGTCGTCGGACACGATATCGAGAAACACGAGACAACGGTGAGTAGCGGAACGTTAAATTTTCTAGAATCATCTCGGTAATTCTCAGCTAAGGTAAAGTACCTGCCATAGACACCTTTCGAATGCAATTTTGCTCGTGTGCGACATGCTTTACATAAAATCTTTAAAAGCTATGATAAATGTTGCGAGAACATTTAGAGAATGCAGTCGATACCACTCAACCTGTTCAACAACAAATATGAAGGTCTACAGGTTGTGTTACAAGCATATGGAATTATAAACTCTATTTTATTAGGGTGCTCTTGTTGTATCGTCGAAGCGGTAAGTAGAGCGACAAAATATAATAATAACCAGACGCCATTGTCTGCCCTTTTTCAGAGATGAAAATTACATCTCGTTTTCATGTATGTTTGGTATTTGCTCCTGTGCGGTTGAAAGTGTCAACTGACGGTCGCAAAATATGAGACGCGGCTTCCATCGTGTCTGATAGCCGATAGACACTGTCGCTGCGCATGTCCATGGTCGCAGTTTTTTTCCGCTGAATATACTGACAGGCATTCAAAGCTTGCAGAAGTGATGTGACGTCATGTCGCTAGCAGTTTTAGTAGGTAATCACAGTGGCACTTATAAGTAAAACAGTTACGCCAGGATACAATCTCTCAAGTGAACATAGCTGTCACTTTTGATGATATTTGCAGCATTTTGTATTTTGAAAACTAATATATATTCTACTCCTCAAAAGACGTTGCTATGCCGGTGCAAATTATAATCCTTGGCCTTGCCAATTACGATGCTTTGCCAGCGAAACGCGATGTTATTGATTCTAGTCCACTCGGACTGAAATTCAGTTGTCAACAATAACATTGGCCATTATACACACACGCAGTCTGTGATGATAAGTTCCACATCCAGCATTTCGACTCGGTTTTGAAAATATTCCACGAAACTGCAATTTACAAACAAAACAACGGTAAATGGAAAATACAATAAAATTGAGCTTTAAATGTTTCTTAAGCAGGATAACATGATTGTCGTCCTTTATGCTGTCGAAATGCGGAATTTTTTCGTAAAATGTTTAAATTCATGTCGTTCTCATTCGCAGGAACCGCCGATGGAACAAGAAGCCTGACTGATACTCGGTGTGAGCAAAGCCGAAAGTGCCATTTTGGTGTGACGTCAGTCGAGAGTGCTTGTACACACTCTGCCCCACCTGCATGTACAATCGCCCTTTCCCCATGCCGCCGGAAAAGCACAGAAGTCTCCAGGGAAAGAACCCATTTGCCCCTAGGGCTGGAAGGGAATCATCTGTACCGATGTTGTTATGTGATTTCCAGCTGTGACATGATCACGGTACCGAAAACGACGATCCAGCAACTGGCTGGCTTTCCTTTCGCAGATTTACAAGTACAACATGTGCAAGATTTGAGATTAGTGGACTCGCGCGTTTGGATCCGAATTTAAAGGGTTTCCTTGACGCGTCCAACTATGTTCTACATCCTCGACCCTGTATCAAGGACCCTTTAGGTTAGTGGGGATTGGTGCGAAATGTTGTCTGTGTCCACTAATTCCCACTTTTGCCGTAACACGATATTACTGACACAGAAACCGATACATCATTCAATATCAAAGTGACGAAGTCACCGACTTTGGAGCTATCATTTTTGCCCCCGCATTTTGTATCTTTGAGAAATCAGCAATGTTGGTTAGAACCGCGAAACACACCTCAAAACACGTAGTCATCGAAGCACACCTTGAAACCCACTAAAAAGGCAATATTAAGAAATCGGCGATGGCATATCACATGTATACAACAGTTACTGCTGTTCTGGATTCTTTAAGAAATGTCTGCAAGCCTAATTACCTTTTTTACAACTAAGTTAGGCGTAGAGTACAGCAAGGTGCTCTCTGTTTTAGTGCATGATTTATGCCGAGGATTAAAAAACAGAGACTGTAGATCCTTCTGTACGCAATGATCAAAAGATTTGTTTTTCATCACATTGATTTCGCCCAAATACATTTATCTTAATCCTTTATCATTCAGAAATGTGACCGGCACTATTCCCCACGTATAACATGTTTGCACCTACATTATCTGTAATTTATTTTCATTAAAATTTATCATTTTATTCATTCATTCGTTTGCTTACCTAGTTCATCGCCAACGTACAGAACCCCTGTGAAATTTAGTCGATGAACATTTCAACCACTCGCTCATATAACGTTTTAAATAAATATATAACGTCTGGTGTTTCTTTCCGTCTTTCACTCAGTGAGATACAAAGGTGACTTTCATGACCTGTGGCAAAGAGTCTGAGACCCATGCTCATTTAAGAAACAAATTTGATTGTCCAAACATTCCAAATCGCCATTAGATTACTGACATAGCCGTAGTTGTGTGCAGAAGGTTAATAGCTGGTTACCTTATGTCATGCCTGGCGAAAGAGCTAATTTGGATCACTTAATTCCATTTCATCCCTCGAAGGCGCAGCTCTGACTTTTCCACGTGCGATGTAACTCGGTTATATGAACCCAGTAATTAACTTTTTGTCTGGAAATTGAGACAGATCTAGTTTAAGGCACAGTATATTCGAAGCTGTAGAATGCGCCTCTAGGACAGAGATTCAGTCTCTCAATATTGTCAATACTTTTGTCTGCTGCTTGTAGGGGGCTGATTTTAAAGCTATTAAAATAAGAAAAATTTCACCGTCCCAGGCTATTTTGAAAATCGAAAATTATATCTTTCCCAATGGAGTAAACACAGGGATGGCGGCCATTTTGAATTTTGAATATCGGTAAATGTCAGGTAATTTGTTTCTCTAGGACCAAACTTTGCACGGTGATACCTTTTTTTAATTGGTAGGAAAATGTCACTGAGCAAAGTTTGAGAAAAGGGTCAAGTCTTCCACTTTCGAGGCGCATACTTCTCTAATTATGAATTTTCGTCTGAGTAGCGATTACACAGTTGATTCTTGATTTTTGTACACCCCCAAATGTAAAAATTCCTGACGTCCGCATAAGAGTTGCTGCTCGACAAGTGAATGAAATTCCGGGCATACAGATACGTCCTGTAAAAATATGAACCGTTCAAATCATTACGAACGATGACAAAGTAAAGTAAAACCGAGATATAGAATTTCTGTATGCCTGAACAGTATTTATACATTGAGAAAAAAATAAAGCAATACTGTCAATGTCCCTGTAATGCCTTGTCATATGCTAAGCACAAAATACTTCTAAATATTTTAAGCGTAGACCAAAAATGCTCCTGAGACCTATCAGCATACAAATATCCGTTACCATGACAAGCTGCCTCTTTTTTTTTTAAGTTTCATTTAATCTATATCGACATGTTAATCAGCCGGTTCAATGGTCAGAGGCTGAGGGAATACAGGTACCCTGGCGTAATAAAAATAATCATGTTTTACCACCCACATCAAATTTTATACCTCAACCACTTGTGACTCGTATCACATGCATATGAGTTTAACCCACAGGGCGTCACCTAGCTCATAGCGCGTTCTGCTTCTGGAAGAGGTATTGCAAATTATAGACAACGCCGGGTGTTTTTCCCATTCCTGCAGCTCATTTTGAATATGACTCGTCCCATGTGTATACTCTGGCAAAACACAAAGTAAACGCCTCTCCCACTTTCGTCTGGTTTCCTCTTTTCCTTTTACTTCGGGCGGGGATTATTTTCCGAACGTGGATCATCATCGTGAAAGAAAATCACTCGAGATCACGATCTACGAAATGTCACCATCAACAATTTATGAGGCAAAAAGGGGTTTGATAATCGGGAACGATAAATAGTTTCCGGCAATCATAGTAAATAACGTTGAAATTCTGCACCTATGAGCTGTTGAGTACATCCACCTATCCAGTCGTCATTTGTCGATAATCGCAGTCTCCGAAGATTTGGGGGTTTTTTATAGGCATGACTGAAAACCACCGTTAATCTTCATGTAATCGATTTTCTGAAAACAACGTGTCGCTTACATCTCTGGCAGGGACGAACCAATTCATATACAGGGGTGTCGAACAGATTTTCCAGACAGCACTAAAATGGATATAACTTCACACTCTGCTAAATGGATATAACTTCACACTCTGCTAAGTGACGGACACTTCCTGTACAGAACCAATTACATTCTAAATGGCCTTCAATTTCACCCTGGCTAAAATTTTACATGGATTTTTTTTTTCCATTTGCACTTCCTATCCCTGCATCCATGGATAGATGGGGTCGACTTGGGATGAGAACATTTTGCATACGATTGCGTCTGAAGTGGTTTCAACCAGCTGGAAGAGGTGAGATCTCTCTTCGAACCCATTATGCACACAGTGAAACGGTGCTCTGCCAACAGTGTTCACTATCAATGACGACAGATGAGCGGTGAATTGCATGCAAGACTCAATAATCCCGGTTCTCAAGAGACAATTTTGGCGCTTGTCGGAGCCACAGAGCACAATAACCGCCAAAAATCACTATGATTTGACATTGAATTTTCATCTCCATTCTCAACACCACCAGTCATTAGTGCCCAGCTTTGGCATAAAAATCGATCCTTCAAATTTCAACCGCTTCAGCAATTCAGAGCCAAGCACAAAGATGCATTCGTAGACTCTGAGCCGTTTCTCGAGTAGTCCTGCTTTAATTCTAAACATCTGAGCCCAAAATAAGGACTTAAATTACTGAAAAGAAAGATTATTCATCTCTATACCTTGTAGCTCTCGAGACGTCATTAAAAACCAAACCGTTTTCTCGATTATTTCACATATAAATGGAAAATTTCTTTTGACAAGCATTTATGCGTAAAATAGCGGACTTTTACAACATTTGGCTTAATTCAGATTTCGCCAATGAACAGATTAGAACCGCCAATGAATGATTTTTTTTTCAAATTTTTATTCGAATGCGAAAAAAAAGTTTAGATAATTAAGGTGAAAGGTCAATCCGGTAAACCTTTCGTTCTCTGAATTGTTATCAACGGCTCGAAAACCACTTTCTTTGATTACTCGCGTCTAGACGAGATGCTTTGCAAAGAGGCAGCCCATTTTCTCATTGTAACGTATGATTGAAAAGTTTCGAGTAATTCTGTGAGAAATTTTCCCATTAGGATCACTACGTCAGTGGCATCATCAACGACATCCGTGGGCACTGACGTCATTCTATTTTGGAGGGATATTGAGACGCACCACCGTCGCTGACAGTTGACACGGGAAACCAAAACGTGGAAAAGTTCGTTCGTAAAGTGTACAGAAGTGCACAGTTCGGGAGCTTTCATCTGTTTTGTTATTGTTTTCACAGCATTATATTTGCTAACTTTAATAGGAGCAGTTTAATATTCTCCCGCCAAAATTTAAGTGCAAAATTTTACCAATTTTCATGATTTTTACTGTCATTTCTTGATAATTTTGGACCAACTGGACATCACATTTCATTAGCTACAGTTTTTTCTCAAAAGTTTGGCAAAAATCTGAGAAAAATTGACTGGGATTTATTTTATAAAGGAGACAAAAATAGACTTTGACGCGCAAAGGGTTAAAAGACTGTCGGGTTTGCTCCTTGTGAAGATTCAATTCGGAGCCTGTAGGATTTATGCTCATAATTTAGAAGTGTAATTCTGTTTTTATGGACTCCCTGATAACACAATAGGCCTGTTATAATAATAACATGCCATGGAACAACGGGCTCAAAATGCTGCAGCTAGAATAATCACTCGCACCAGAAATTGTGCACCGATCACCCAAGTTCTCACCCATGTCCATTGCTTACCAGCTTGTCTCAGGATTGACTACAAAATTTTACTGTTAACATTCAAGGCTATTCACAACTAGACTTCTGCGTACATCAGTAATCTACTCCAGCCCTATATTCCAACTCATACACTCCTTTCATCAACCAAGAAACATTTAACATATACAACCTACTAAAACCATCACCTATGGTGGTACAGCATTTTCATACGCTGCATCTAAACTATGAAATGCACTACCACCCGACATCAGAGAATCCCGGCAGAGAATCCCCAAAATTTGGCAACTTTCAAAAAAAAACCTGAAAACGCACATGTTCTCCAAAGCATACAGTGTTGTTTAGCCTATATGCGTCATGAAGCAAAAGACTGTCTTTGGATATTTGCGCTATATAAACTTTCAGCTGGTTTGTTAGCTGACTGATCGATTAAAAAAGTTTTCATCGTACCGTGTTTGTGATAATCAGATTTACCCCTTAGAGATAATACAATGTACCTTGCTCAGGGGCCACTTTTAATTTCGAATATCGGTAAATTTTTCGTCATGCTAATCTGAAACTTTGCATAAGGATTTGTGATTTTTTATTCTTGATCATGAAAACGAATTATTTTTGAACGTTTTCTTGAGGAAAGTATGAGCAAAATGTATAAAAATTTTATTTTCATGGAGCCTATTGCCTCAAAGCACAATCCCACACAGTTTAAAGTTACAGTCGCGATGATTGTCTTCGTCTTTCATTTACTCGCCGTTTAGGCAGACGACAACAGTCCATTTGACACGGAACAATGCATTTTACACTATATATATAAAGTTACTCAGCCTCAAAATGTTACGGTATAAAACATTATTCTCGCAAGGTAGATGTAACGTTAGCAATGTTTGATGTCAGACAATCTGTGTAATGTAAGACAGCTAATGCTTAAAGGAACGCGGAGAGTGTTTAGTGTAAGGAAGATATTGTTTGATATAAGGCTGACAATATTTGATGTGAGGTAGGTAATGTTTTATATGATCTGCTAGAGATCGCCTTTTTGGTTTGTTTGTTTGGAAAAGGTTACTGTCTTCTGGTGTGCCTTCACGGTAGGTCATATACATTTCCTTCGAAAGTCACCCAGATCGTCGCAGCCCTTTCTGATCATGCGCACAACGAATTTCGTCGAGGAGAAAAGCGTAATTATGAAGAGATTTCTGCTTCTGCCTTTCATTCTCCAACAAAACGACAAATACGCTCATAATCTCGTCAAAATCTTGATCACGTGACGTTGTTTTTATGTTCATGCTTCCACCGGCTGCAGGTAGGGGTAATTGAAACATGACCTGAGATCCAAGCGACAAATTCAAACTGACAGGAAACGCCATTGACAGACAGGCAGGGCAGGCTTTACTGAATGACGACAATTTTGTCAGGGGTTTGAGGTGAGAGTCGATATTGGACGGGTAAACTTATACAATCACGATTTTCATAGCTTAATTTTACAACGATTTATCATGGATTAACATACATATGAATTAGCGTCAGTTTGTGTACCTTCTTATTTCAAGCAAAATGAACAAGACGTGAACTGAAAGTGCTCACTTGTTTCAATATATCAGAATATATGCACTGTGCGCAGTAGTCTGTGAAATGACATTACCGTTTCACTGACAATATGCCTGAAAATATGTATTCTTATGATCAACATCACTAATATTATACATCAATTTCGGTGCAGCCATTCCTGAGATAAATGTCAAATTTGACAAGTTTTTTAAATGTACAAAATACAAATCATTTTGTACGACTGCAATTTTTTTTCATTTAATTCATATGTTGCTATGTACGAGCAGTATCTGGTCTAGGTTGTTAAAACAAAATTGTGGCCACCATCATTGGCACGTACCTTCAATTAAACTATCACTATTAATATACAGAGACCAAATGAGCTGACATGGAAAGATCAAATAGCGAGAAAATATCCAAGAATTATAGCCCAACATGGTGAAAATGTCATCATATTTTACAGCTGTCGTCCGTATTATCATTGCCATGAAGTCAAATGTCTGTGTCCAAAGACAGGTTCGGCCTGGCACTCTGCTGTCGCCAGTTTTTTTAAGGATGGCAGATATCATCGAACAGGTTTTCTAGATCGGCACCAGATGACACTGACCTTACGCGGGCCCGATTTTAACATTAATATTTGTTTAAAATATTTAAAAGTGTTTCAAACAATATTTACCTACTTTAACTATCCTCTTTTCATCAAGCCGTATAGTTCGCTATCGACTCTGAGTGAAATAAAAATGATGTTTTGGGGGCTTAAAACAGGAACAGATCTAGATTTTGGCTCTGATCGTAGAAAAAACCAAACGTGGATCATACTTTCGGCATCCGATGTACTGTTTAAATGGCTACATTTTGATCTGGATACCAAACGGACTACTCTACAATTGCAATGGTCACGTGACATCGATACGTCACAATTATCGTAGCTGTTTGTTCGTATGAACTTTGCCGATCAAAAGAACACAACAATAGGTAGTGTTGTATTTACGGGTATAACACAACCAGCACGGCCAGTGTTTTTACAGTATTTGACGATCACATATTGTGCATTAAAGGTTTCGAAAGCTGTATTTCGCTTGATCAATACGGTATTATTGGCAATATACCGGAAACGTTGACATTGTTAACATTTCTATTTGATGAAACTCAGTTTGAACAAGATGTTTCCTCTACATGTTCAGTCAAGCATGCAGGTACCTCCTTGTTCTCCCGTGATTCAAGTTTTACAAAGCGTCACACAAACACACTCCCATAGATTGGCCTGACATCTGCAGTAGTCGTTTGAGTTCTCGGGAAATGCGTAATCACAGGCGCTCCTTAGCTGGGTAGTCTGTTAAGAAGATCGATTTTTCGGCTCGATTTATCGATCCTGTAGTCGATACGCCCGCAACTGCAACCTAAATACTCACGCATATCGACTACGGTATCAATAGATCGATCCGAAAATCGATCTACTTAGCAGACTACCCAGCTAAGGAGCGCCTGTGGCGTAATGATATTACGTTGGAACTCTCGCCAGGTGCACACAACCACGTGCACAAACGCGATTAGAAATACCTGTATTTCCAAGCGTGTTAGTACTTTGTACCACAATGAAGTGATCTCTTCGGCGTATTCAGGAGTAGCAATATTAGGGGAGGCTCAATGATCACTTTTTACGAAACCTAAGGAACTGTCCTTACAAAACTCAATTATGGAAAAGTGAAGCGTTTTGTCACCTTGTTGAACGAAAGTATAAAAAATAATCCATGATTGGATAAAACAAAGTTGACATGTGTTGCTATTGTAGTGCGATGACGTATTTAAGTACCTGGTTTAATTTGAATTGAATTGTGTTTGATTGGTTGAATGACGTCAACAGATGTTTGCAGATCGACGTTGGAGTCGCGCGTTGCTCGCTTGGGTTGAAAACGTCGAGCAGCACACAATTGCGGAGTTGCTCTACGTATTCCGATATGGGCGAACCTCTCGCTGATATGATTGACTGGAAACAAAGTTTAGCGATTAGAAGTTACAAACGCACCAATGAAGAACAAGTGAAAGCTGTTTTGCGATGAAATTCAACAATCAAAGCCAAAGATGGAAAAGAAAAATCCTCTCGTCACGCCAATGCCAACCGCCACAATCAGAAAACCAAGTTAAACCAAGTTCGGCGTTGCTACATTCTCGTCGCCTCTCTCGTTCGCAAATCTGAAGGCTCTCATCATTTGCTCACGTGTTCACACACGTGAGCATATGTCGCAGCGCTGTCCGTCTGTCTGTCTGTCTGTCTGTCTGTCTGTCTGTCTGTTGGTCCGATATCTCAGAAACGGCTGATCAGATCAGAATCAAATCTGGTACATAGATTCAGCTAGCAAATGGCAAGAACTGATTAGTTTTTGGTGGGTGTGGCTTGCATACTTTTTGCTCATTTGCATAATTAATGATTTGAGAAACACGGATATACATTAAAAACGACTGCACACAATAGTTGTTAATTTGCATATTTAATGAACTTTCCTAATTAGGGATATATATCTGATTTGACTTGATCAAAATTGACCAAACTTGGTATGTACATTGAAGATACTATGATTTAAAGGTATACTGTCACCTGTTCCAATTTTGCCACAGTTACCATGGAAAAAGAAAATCTAACCAATCACAGATTTTAAGCGGGTGGCCGCTTTTTAAAAGCAGCGCCCTCACATGGGCATTTTGAATACCAGGGAACGCCCCTTTGACTATATATGGGCATATTTAGATTACAGGTGATTGTTTACCTTTAATATTATTGAAAGTCATTAAGCATTTATCTTCAACCAATTCCTAATTTGCATATTTTATGAACTTTGCTAGTTAGGGATATATATTTGAATTGACTGGACCAAAGTTGATGAAACTTGCAACTTGTATTGAAGATACTATGATACAACATTCTTGAAAGTCATTAAGCATTTTTACTTCAGCCAATTCCTAATTTTCATATTTAATGAACTTTCTTTATTAGGAATATATATCTGAATTAACTTGATTGTAGTTGTTGAAACTTGCTATATACATCAAAGATACTGTGATTTAACATTATTGAAAGTCAAAAGACATTTTCACTTCAGCCGATTCCTAATTTGCATATTAAATGAATTTTCATAATAATTTCCTAATTCGGGATATATATCTGATTTGACTTGATCAAAATTGACCAAAGTTGGTATGTACATTGAAGATACTATGATTTAACATTATTGAAGTCATTAAGCATTTTATCTTCACCCAATTCCTAATTTGCATATTTCATGAACT
The DNA here is from genome assembly GCA_001465055.1 of Ptychodera flava. Classification (NCBI taxonomy): domain Eukaryota; kingdom Metazoa; phylum Hemichordata; class Enteropneusta; family Ptychoderidae; genus Ptychodera; species Ptychodera flava. The sequence continues at coordinate 167,757 of LD347906.1, read as the reverse complement.
TTGCTAGTTAGGGATATATATCTGAATTGACTTGATCAAAGTTGACAAAACTTGGTACATATATTGAAGATACTATGATACAACAATATTGAAAATTATTATAAGCATTTTTACTTCAGTCAATTCCTAATTTACACGTTTGATGAATTTTGCTAATTAGGGATCTATATCTGAATTGACCGGGCCAAAGTTGATGAAACTTGCTATACACATTAAAGATTGTATGATACAACATTATTGAAAGTCATTAAGCATTTTTCCTTCAGCCAATCCCAAATTTGCATTTTCAATAATCTTTTCTAATTACGGATATACACTGGGATTCCCTTGATCAAAGTTGGCAAAACATGCTATGTACATTGATGATTATACCAGGTTAAAACAATATCGAAAGTCGTTTAACATTTTCATGTCAGCTTATTTATAATTTACATATCTAATGAGCTTTCACAGTTCGACATATATGGCTTGAAGGACTTGGCCAAAGGTAATTATACTTCCTATATAAAGTGGTGATACAATGACAGCAGTCAAAGAACTTAAATATTTTTTTCAGCTAATTACATATTTGTATACTTTATGACCTTTTAGAATTAATCGATGGTGAATATTATTCATTATGTTGTTCATAATACTTTCAATGAAGTTGCAAACATGTGGCAAAGGCTAAAATTTACACATAACTGCAATATATAATGAAACACGTGAGCATTTTCATTTTATATCTGGTTTCAAAGAGGTAGCAATATAACTACAAAAAGCAATGTCCCAAATCCAGGTCCTACGCCCTCAACGCTTCCCTCTCCGCTATGTTGCCTTGACAGTGTTGAATTAATATCAGTTTTTATCTGATCGCTCAAAGATACGACTTCAGTTTTTTGACAATGATGTGATTGATAGACAAACAATCGGACCTCCCATCGAATTTGTGCACATGAAGTAACGATAGTCCATTGTTTGTACGTACTAATTACAAATCTTACGCCATTACTGCTCACCGTCTCCCTTCGGGGAATAGCTAGCGAGAGGTCGTCGAGATACGAAAACAGAGTAGAGGCTCATAGTCTTCAAAGATAAAGCCGGTTATTTCTTATACAAAGATGTTGCATCCTTCCAAGTGTTGTCCCTTCTCTTGAATATTCGTGTTCTTAAAGACACCTCCTTTGTACAATTTATACAGTGCTTACTTACTTGGTTGTCGTCCCATCATTAGTGTCCCTAGTTATGACGTATTTATCGCCAAAGCTCATATCAACGACCAAGCCCATAAAAAACAGAACAACTATGTACTTGTTAGATTTCTCACAGTACGTATGGCCATCATACATAATCAATAATTCTGAATCTGATTATTGACCTGTATGCAGTGTTACTGTTCGTTTTTTGTGGTTATGTCATGGGCTCGTCTCGGCTTGCTGAGAGGTAAGCTTACAGAAAGTCTTCAAAGTATTGACTATACGAGACGTTCAGAGTTCGTTGGTACTACATAGCCTATATTTCTTGGTAGACAAGCTGGACAGTGCTATTGCCTAAGATACGCTTCTCTATTGGTCTAGATCATCTTCACTTGCCAAGGTCTCTTGTCCGAGCAGTTGGTATAGTTAATGGGAAATAACAACCAGTGCGAGCGGACGATGGGTTTAAATGTCTTGTACTAGTTGTTTGTCCTCTGAATTCTCTTTGCACTATGCGTTGTATTGTTTTTAATAGGATTTTAAACGTTATCTTTAAGACGTAGCTTCGATCATACAAAATACTACATGCAATTATAATCATCAAAAACAGCTCTTGGTCTTCAATTTACATGTCAGAAATAATATTCAAGCTCACTGTAGCACGTTGCAAACCAATCACGTAAAATTCTCATGTTCTTTCATCAAGTATGAGCTATTTTCATCACTTTAATATCATTCAAACATCTGTTGCATCAAAAACTTCGTAAGCATCCTCGTATAGAAATTCTTTGTGCATTTGCCGCGAATATGGTTTGCATTCATATCGACTTATGAAATTGAGATCTTGTTGTTTTAATAAATAATTTTACTGGTGTCGATGACCGCTAAGTTCATTAACCTTCGTGTGGGATAAAATACGCAACAGCAGATTTGACGTCAAAGTAAATGTCATAGAAGCCTTACATAAGAACGAACCTCCTAAGATTAGACGTTATATCGAAGTAAGGTCCACTGCCCTGGATTTCAAGTTCGATGAACCTAGAGTGCATGCAGCTTACGAGGTGTTATGTAAGTAATTAAGTTGTGTCATTTGTGACACGTGTCACAGTCTGCATAAACACGAGTCAACGCCAGAAGTAGACGACCAAAATACTGCAAAGATTTTTGAGAATTGGAATACCATCTCAAAGATATTTTTCAGTCAAAGATAATCTTTGTTACTGTGGCAGTAATTTGAATACATGGGAGTTTATATTTTGCTTGCCACGTAATAGAAATTTTTAATCTTTTATAATTACTTTTCATATGTGGGCTATAATGTTACGGCGACGACCCACACCTCCAGAACTTTCGTCGCTTTATTCAGTATACAGGTTGATATATTTTATGCAAGCAATCAATACATTTTAAGTAAGCGGGAAAGTTATGTGTTAGTTGGAAACAGTGACAAACAACAGAAAGTAGATGGTAAACTAGCATCCATTCTAATCTGCATACAACTGACAATACGTCGGTACATCAACAAAGTTATGGAGCTGATGTCAGCATAAACAAGCAGAATATAATACCTTGAATTATTTGTAATGGGTTATGGTTAAATCCAGTATGCAATTATAATTTAGCTATTAGAGAGTATAAAGTTCGGTAGTAGTTTTGGGGCTCTTCTGTAAACATCTTTGTAGATATGCAACTTCTACACGTATAAACCGATGTTAACTTTGACGGTAATACGTTCCTCACGTGGCCAAGGCGTGTGAAGGTTGGTTCAAGACCGTTAAAGAGAAGGAGAAACGAGATAGCGTCTCACTCAAAGCATTGATAAAAAGATAAATGAGAACAATCGAGAACGGGATATTCCATTGTGTGATCCTTTTTACATCTTGTAATCTTAAGAAACAATCAAAGACTGATACAAATTTCCATGTGATGACCATTGTCTAATTATGATAATTTTGTTGTTTGCTTGTTTTCGCTGTTCTACCCTTCCTCTGGCAATAGAGGAAGGGAGAAGGTACGATATCGATGTGACTTTAAGATGTTGTAAATTTTGCTCACAGAGAGATGTAGAAGATGACTACCATTTTCTTCTGGAATGCACGGTTTACACAGAACTTAGAAAACAATGCTTATCACGTGCTTATTTTGGGTAACCAAACTTTCATAAATTTGTTCAACTTATGAGCACATCTAAAACTGATGACCTTCTGAACCTATGTATTTTTGTAAACAAAGCCTTTAAGCAGAGAACGATGGCTCTCTCACAAATAGTAATCCATGACTGAAACATTACTATTGTACTGTAGATATTTATGCATTGTCTATGTTTTTGTTTGTGATTCTAAGATATTTTGTTATCCCATGTATTTAAAATCTCTGTAACCCCCTTTGCATATGGGCCGGAGGCCTTTAAATGCAATAAACGAATCTGAATGATAATTTTGCAGTTATGTAAGTTCAAAAAGTACTATAACTATCCTTTCTTTTTATTTTTGCCATTTTTTGTCATTTTTAGCTCACGTGTTTACACACGTGAGCATATGTCGCAGCGATGTCTGTCTGTCTGTCTGTCTACCTGTGTGTCTGTCTGTTGGTCCGATATCTCAAAAACGGCTCAGAATCAATCAAATCTGGTACATAGATTCAGTTATCAAATGGCAAGAACTGATTAGTTTTTGGTGGTGTGGCTTGCACACTTTTTGCTCATTTGCATAATTAATGATTTGAGAAAAAACGGATATACATTAAAAAGGACTACACACAATTTGATGAGATTTGCTACAAATGTTGATCACACCAAGATATATCAGCAGTGGGAACCATTAAGGGGTGACATGAAAGATAGTTGCTAATTTGCATATTTAATTAGCTTTTCTAATAAGGGATATATGTCTGATTTGACTCGATCAAAATCAACCAAACTTGGTATGTATATTAACGATACTATGATTTAACATTATTATAAGTCATTGAACATTTTTACTTCAGCCAATTCCGAATTTGCATATTTAATAAACTTTCCCAATCAGGGATATATATCTGAATTAACTTGATTGTAGTTGTTGAAACTTGCTATATACATCAAAGATACTGTGATATAACATTATTGAAAATCAAAAGACATTTTTACTTCAGCCAATTCCTAATTTGCATATTAAAAATGGATTTTCATAATTAGGGATATTTATCTGAATTGACTAGATCAAATTTGATGAAACTT
>LD347906.1:146820-159456 GCA_001465055.1 Ptychodera flava | reverse complement strand
TGTGGTGTAAGTGTACACTTACCGAAAATAACACAGCTTGTCTTTTTAGGATTGAAACACAAGCCATGATTTGTAATATATTTGTTTGCAATCTCGATCATATTTTGGAGACCAGTAACAGAAAGGCTAGCTAACAATAAGTCATCAGCATAACAAAAAACATTAAAAGACAAATTATTAATCCTGATACCTCCAACACATGACGACAATTCATCCACTAAATCTTGATAAAACAAATTTAGTTATAAAAACAAGCCAACAATTGCATGAAACATGGACGTACATTCAGACAGACTGACATACACAGACTGGCACAGAGTGATGACATTGGTCCCCAAGTGTGCCTTGGCCCATGCATGGAGAGTGATAAAGATATAACATTAACAAACAGCTGAATGTAATGCTAAAATAGTTAAGTATAGCAACATAAAAAATAGCAACAGTTACAGTTTCTCTTTAATTCTGAAAGTGTGGTAGATAAATAGAGCTAGATTTTTTATTTGATTTTCGTCTTTTGTTTCCATAAGTATATTGAAAGTAAACAATGATGGCGACCTGTAAAGATTACTTTGAAGGTATTTTTCCCTTAAATAGTTCCATGTACTACATTTAAATAATAAGTGATATTCATCCTCTATTTCTTTGTGACATAATCGACAGATCCTAAATTCTCTATCCACTCCTCTATGACGTCCAAGTTCTATTTCTAATGGGTGGTTTCCACATCTAAATCTTGCCAAGGCTCGTCGATATTTAAAGAGATTTATACTTGAAATATACAGTTCTAATGTTACATCTGTCTTAAAATTTCTATAATAACTAGTTTTCTCACATGTGCTTATATCTGACCACCATTCTTGCCTTTTTGTATCTTTTACTCTGTTAATAAACTCTGACAGGAGAAGCTCTGTATTACCAACACTTTGATTTAACCATACATGCCCCGTACCATATCGATACAGAAGATTTTTCACATCAGTGGCCCACGTATACGTTCCCAATTCATCTCTTTTGAATAGCATTTTATATGCTTTAGCAGGTAAGCGAGTTTCTGGCATTTCCAATAAGTGTATCCAAACTTTTACACATCTTTTAACATAGTAACAAAATAACGGCAATCTGCCACAATCACCCAACACAGCACATGTTGGTACGCTGTTTGAAACTCCTAGATAACGACGACAGTATAATGATTGAACCCTTTCAAGATGTTCATAGGGTTGAAAGCCCCAAACTTCTGACCCGTAGCTAAGTACAGGTAAAATATAGACATCAAAAAGTTTAAAGTACACATCTGGAGAAAAAGCTTTCATATTTTTGATATATTTTCCTAGCATTGCAATTTTCTTTCTTGCCTTAACCGCCATGTTTCTTGTAGTTACAACTAGTGATCCTTTACAGGACATAACTAGACCAAGATATTCATAAGCACTTTCTACTTTTAGCTAATTGCCCACCAAAAAACCAACGCTCATGTCTACTGAGATATCCCCCTCTCCTATACACAACTACCTTAGTTTTTGAAAGGTTGACCTTCATTTTCCATTTCAAAGTAAAATCATACAGGATATTAATAAGTCTTCTTAAACCCACCACTGTATATGAAAATATGACTATATCATCTGCATATAACAACAGAAACAGCTGTATCATATCATTTGGTATTAACTGGATTCCGGATAAATCGGAATTTTCCATCATCTTTGCCAACTCATTTATGTAAAAACTAAACAAAATCGGGCTTAACATACAGCCCTAACGTAAACCTTTATGCAGATCAAAATAATCTGTTGTTACATTACCACTCCTTACATTTGATTTCACGTCTGCATAAATTCCTTTCAACATCTGATACATTTTACCGTCGATGCCTTCTAAGGCTAACCTATACAAAAGACGAGTTCTATCGACAGAGTCGAATGCTTTCTCAAAGTCGACAAAGAGACAATACAATTTACTTCCACTTCCCATTGATAACGACTTTTGTATTATTGCGAATAGTGTAAAAAAATGATCTACTGTTGAGTAACCTTCCCGAAAGCCCGCTTGGCATTCTGGGATATTTGTATTTTCCTTTGCCCATTGTTTTAGCCGTTCATTTAGGATACTGGTAAAAATCTTACTAAATACACTAAGAAGTGTGATGGCCCTGTAGTTTTCTGGTTTACATGGATCACCTTTCTTGAATAGTGGTACTATTGTACCAACTGACCAGCTATTTGGGAAAATTCCCTGATCAAAAATACTATTGTACAGCTTGTTTAGGAAAGGTAACAACACATCTATTGAATTCTTAAAGAATTCAGCTATTAACATGTCTGGTCCCGCGGACTTGTTATTTTTAAGTTTGCTTATTGCCTTCAGTATTTCTTCATCTGTAATTGAACAATTCAAGATATCCGAGAAAGCATCATTATTGCTCCCCGGTACATGTAACCTATTGGCATCAAACTCAGTAAGGAAAAGCTCCATTTCATGTTTAAAATCCATATTCATGTCTGAGTCATCAACAGATTCTTGGAAGAGATTCGAAAAATACATCAACCAATCCTCAAGTGAGACTAGACTTTGCTGTTGCTTACCTCGTTTTCTTAATTTTATAAGATTCCAGAGACTCTTTTCACTCGTTATATTCTCTCTGAGAAATGTCTGTGCCTCCTCCTCATATGCACGCTTTTTACAGCGTATCAATTTTTTATAAGACTTTGTATTTTCTTTATAGGTTTCAAAATCTTCCTTCCACCCCGAACGTCGAAATTTCCTCAGATTTCTCTGCATACCTGATTTAGATTCTGTACACTCTTTATCGAACCAAGTCTTTCTGCAGGAGTCATCACTAATTTCATGTTTTCTTTGAGTAAACATACCTTTAGCCGAACTTTTCAAAGCCTGTGTAATACCTTCAACAACATCATTTACACCAAAGTTCCTGGATGTCATCAAACTATGTAAAAATTCTCTACTTTCTCCACAACCGATGTTATCTTTAAATTGATGTACCAACTCCTCACGCCAACGTACTATGCTGGCTGGGGGGTGTTGGACCTCCCTGGTACGCTCAACTGTTACTTTAAATGAACAAGATAATGGAAAATGATCTGATTCGACTCGAGTCGGTACATGAAAAGACATAACATTATGAAATAGTTCTTCTGATACCAATACATAATCGACAACACTACGCCCTTCATTTGAAATACAAGTAAAATCCCCTTTGATAGAATCTTCTTTCCTACCATTTAACATGTAAAGTGACATGTCTTTACAAAGTGTGAGTAATGACAGACCAAAATTATTTATCCCCTGATCGAGTGAACTACGTGGAATGTTGAGACTAGTTGATTCATAACGGTAACCTACTCCATATCGTGAATCATCGAATTCAACGAAATCTTGCATGGACGTTGTTCTTGCATTCAGGTCACCAGCTATTATCATGCTAACATCATCCCCATTGAAAGTATTCAGCACATCAACCAGGTGGCTTTCCAATTTTTCCACCCCGTCATCGTTGCGATTTGCATACAGCTTTGAGCCCTCTGGTAATACATATGTAACCACTAGGAGAACATCCTTTACAAAATGGATTTTTCATTTACAGTATTTGACATAGACTGAAATACATAACATGCAACCAATGTTTGCATTTTGCCCAAACACCAGGTACATGGAGAGATTTCAACACACAATCATTAACTCAGAAACCCTACATGGAAAAGTAAACATCGTTTTCTTCCAGAACAGCTGGCGCATCCACATCTTGAACAATTTACAAACTTAACCAATTACAAAAGGATAATGACACAAGAGATAAAGTTAAATAATTTAACTGTGGTGAACTTATCTATTCCTTTCAAATCCTTACCTAACTTGACATCTTAAACTAAAATATACTGCATGGTTAATTGCGTGCAAAAATACATCAGGGATGGACCATTTGATAAAGGGGGGTGTCTGGAAGATTGATGAGGTACATTATCTTTTTTATCCGATCCATTGTACATTCCTTTTTTCCCCACTCTCTCACTTTTTTTTGTCAAACCTTCTCTGGCTGATTTTTTATTGACATTTGGAATTGTTTTCAAAATCTGCCGGGAACTCCCCTCCCCTCACTCGTAAACATTGAAAAAATTTTTGAATATATTTGTTGGAAACCAAACTTGCTAAAATCACCTCAGCTATGTTTTCTAATGATTTTTTACCATATTTCAACACCAAATACAGTTTACCATATCAAATGCTTACTAAATCACCATATTATATACTCTTAGTTCCAATAGGTATAAAATTACCCAAAAAAAATCTTAAAAATACAAAATGAAAGATATCACAGTAAAATTGACAGTTTCGCAAAGTTGCCCCTAAATTCAAAGTTCCGGATTTTAACCTAATTTCAATATTAACAAAATTCCGAAGAACCTGTTTACTAAATATCAAAGCAATCAGACTGGTAAATTTTGAGAAACAAATTTTTTGACCAAAAATGAGAAAAATTGCCCCCAAAATACAAAATTGCAGATTTCATCCTAATTTCAATATGTCTTATTAACATAAACCCTAGGAACCTGTACACTAAATATCAAAGCTACCAAATCAGTAGTTTTAGGAGAAAACATATTTGACCAAAAATTGCAAAAATTGCTCCAAAAATAAAAAATTGCCAGTTTCAACATAACTTCAATATATTATATCAAGATTAATCTTAGATACCTGTATACCAAATATCAACGCTATCAAATCAGTAATTTTTATCAAAAATTGGGAAAATTGCCCCAAAATTACAAATATGACAATATCAATACAATTTGTACAAGCATGATTGAGGTCATCCTGAGGAACATTAATATTAACTTTAAGAACAATCAGATGAGCGATTTCAGAGAACAAGATTTTTTTACTAAAAATGGAATAAATACCCTAAAAATACAAACATGCAAACTTCTCCCCAATTTCTGAACACATAATTTAGAATACCTAAAGGAATCTACATACTAAGTTTCAACCAAATCTGACCAATGCTTACTGAGTTTTAGCCATTTGCAGGATTTTTCCTTTTTTCCTCTCATTTGCATAATTTTGGCATTGACAAGTTTATTTGAACAAATTCACATCTCCACCCCTAAGTGCACCTGTATACCAAATACTAAGACGGCAGCTGTTGCGGTTTAGGAGTTTTTGATCTGGACGGACTAACATACATACATACATACATACATACATACATACATACATACATACATACATACATACATACATACATACATACATACATACATACATACATACATACATACATACATATACATACATACACACAGACGCCATTTTGCCACCATATAAGAATACCTCCCATTTGCATATATACATATGCATATATGGGAGCTAAAAACACAGGATGGTTAGTTGACAAGTTGAGTACCGTTTCTGCTGTGTATTGGGAGGGGGGCTTTTCTGTCCCCTGTTACAGGGTCTCCTGTTGTTTTTCTTATGCGAGTTCAATGGCATTAATTCTATCCTACATTTTTTTTTCTAAAATGCAAGTCATGGAATGCTATAAATGAATTCAGAATTTGTTTAAGTATGAGAGCCATCGGATGGAATAAACGATGTTATTCATTATTTTTTTATTACCGCTAAACTGCAGAATCTGAAAATCTAACAAAATTAAGGAACGAAAATATTTTCAGATCCCCAATATCCAGTGCAAACTTTTCAAGATCCACCCTCTACTTAGTAACTCCACAGGACCTTTCTAGTCCCCGTCGAATTCTTCAAGCACCTCTGAGCATATTTATAAATCCCAAATACTTCGTCCCAGGACTAATAAATTACGGGTATTCTAAAATCGGGAGAACTTTAACCTCAACACGCCGTGGCCGAGCGAAGGACGTTTTAAATCTTGCTTTGGATGATTAAACTGTCAATGCATTATTTGGCCTATTACTACACATCACGCATCGTTCGATATTAAGTAATTGCATAACAGTTTAATCACCCAAAGCAAGATTTAAATCATCACTTGCATGGCCAAGGCGTGATAGGTGAAAGACTTACGATTGGGAACGCATTGACCTATCCACATGGCTAGGTTAGGGAGCCTTAATTTATTGTGAGGGGGAGTAGCCGTGAGGCATAGGGGACAGGGTCACATTTTATAAACTTGCCCCAGGGGAGTAACACTTTACAAACTTAGCCTTTGGAGAGGGTCACATTTTATAATGCTAATTTATGACGTATGCAAAGTCTGAATGAGTTGTGAAAAGAAACTTCACAAAAATACTGCCATACATAGTGAATCAACATTTTCAGTGAAATTCCAAAATCAAATTTCTTGTACACATAAGCACTTGTAACTATCCTAATCTTGTCAATAACATCTATGTCAATTATCCAATGTCGATATATGCACAGATATTGCTAGTTTTATATTGGAAAAAATATTCATTGTTTATCTCATAGACTCCCATGAATAGTGAATCCATATTTTTTGTAAAATTCAGAAATCAAATTTCTTGTACACATTTGCACTTGTAACCACCCTATTCTAATCAAATAAATTTATATCAATTATCCAACGTCTGTAAATGAATAAATGTTGCTAGTTTTATATTGGAAAGAAGTGTTCATAGTTTTCTCATACACTTCCATGTATAATAATTCATCATTTGAGATGAAATCCAATAATAAAATTTCTTGTACTCAAATGCACTTTTTACCTCCCACTTCAAGCAAAGTACATTTACATAAATGTTAAAACATATATAAAAGTACAGATATAGCTAAGTTTGCAGGGGAAAATTGTTAATAGTTTGCTAACTAGACTCTTGTATATTATGATTTTATATGTACGGACGAAGTACCATATCAGCCACATCTTGGCTTCTTAAAGTTGTCAAAAATAAATGGTGACCCTTCCCCACAGGCACGCATGAAATATCTTGAGCCTTCAAAAATGCTTGCCCGTAAAATTGTGACCAGTGCCAAAAAATCCCAGCCATTCCGCCTGTACTTACGGTCCAGTCCCTTAGCTTATTAACAATACTTTATTTATATAGCCAGCATTTTGATTGTTAAAAATTGAATTTAAGTCCGGACAAGAATTCATTTGTCAACAACAGCAATAGTCATTACACGTGTATGGGCTTTTTTAACAAGTAGAATAATTGGCACAGTAACATGCTACAGAGAGTTGAACAGGAAACAGCATTTGATACACAGAACAAGAAAACTAAATGTATGCAGTGTATGGCCAAAGTTACAGCAAGTGTTCTTTTAATATATTTGCTTGTAAAAAAAATCAGCAGTTCTGTCAAGGTTATACACACATTTCGAACTTTTGAGTTTGTACGGGAGAAGGAGAGGGTCACATTTCAGAAAGGGGCATCGGGGAGGGTGACATTTTACACGATGAGTGGACCACCTTCAATTTCCCCTTGCCCATCCCCTCATAATAATTGGAGGCTCCCTTACGTTGTACACGTATCATCTTTCTCAGCGTTGCTTCAAAGAAGGAATGCTACACATCAGCAGAACAAACCCCCATGATTTGCGTAGCTGGATCTGACGTCTATACCATCGTCTGACGTCTATACCATCAGAGAACAGACGAAATTATGAGGGAGGGCGCTACAATTAAAAGTTATGCAAATCAGCCTCCTTTCTACATCATACGTCAGATCTACTGGTAACTATGACAAGAATAATTCGCAAGGTGGCATAGTGCGGACAAAAGAGGAGAGATTAAAGCCGCAATAGCTGCGAATTTTATGCATTATTTTAATAATTTTATTTTCAAACCAAAGTTCAGCTTGGTTTGTGTAAATGTGCTAACTGAAGGACGTGTATATACTAGGTATCGCTGCTCGCTGATTTAGACGATGTCTACACATTTTAACAGATTAAATAATAAACTGGTGCCGCGCTCGTAAAATGGCACCCCCGCGGAAAAGTACAAAAAGGCAATATTTCGTGCACATACACATCATAATCATACCAGAAACAAGCACGATGTCATTTACTTCAATGCACAACTCACGATGGCCGACATTTTGTTGTCGTAATCTTTATTTCCTCTGTCACGTGATTATATTTTTAAAATGGTGGGAAATCTAGAATGATTTTAAAACTTTTGAATTTACATGCCACTTTCGACACTTATTACAGTAGTACACTTTTTCAGTTTTAATGGGTCTTCGCCAAAGAAAACTCTTGGAAAATTGAGGATGCTTTGAGATCGGTTTATTACACATTCGTAGCTATAGGGGTTTAAAAGAACACGAACATGGGTTCATCAAATTTAGTCGACAAGTTGAAGACACAATCATATTTGTAAGCAATACAGACAATATTATAACTCTTAAAAATTCAGTCAGTTTTTCGCAAAGATTGAAGGATTTGTTCTCATACTATTAAAAGCAAATAAAACTTTTCATAAAAATCGTTCGCGGTAATCAACTGGTCCTGCCTCTTTTTAAAAGCTGTGTGGGATAACTTTTAAGGTGATACAACAGTTTTCAATTTTCTCGTAAACAACTTGAAAGTTTTCAGAACTGGAACATATATACCACTCACCACTTACGTAGACACTTAAAACATCACGGAAAATCACTTCTATGACATATTTAGCCATCTTCACTGGTGTGTAAAGTAGCTCTCTACAGCTGCCTGAAGATGTGGTCGATCGACTTGATTTGGGTTTTGTCACGAATAGGTGTTGTCACCAATCAGGCAAGTTACTCGTCATAAACGGTCAATACATCATCTCGGATCTCAGGTTAAAAAGATATGCATGTATGTATCGGCCCCATTGCAAATCACCAAAAATACATGTACATTCGGAGTAGCTACACGCTAACTTCAAAACCTTTTAACAATGACATTGTCCTTGTCCTAAAGGACTCTATGCCATCGAAAGACGTCTGTGGGCCCATGCGATGTGAGGGCTGTGAAAACGTGAGTGTAGCATATGGAATAAACTAGAGAAACTGAACAATCTCTACAAAGTTTTCAATACATATCCACAACGCCTTTATAAGGAAAATCTAACCAATGTTGTGTCACGACGCAAGACGCTATATATCCTGATACCCAGTGCCCCGAATCTGGGACAATATGTTAAGATCACGCATGTGCCGCGATGAAAATCAACACCATCGACTATTAGCTGATTAGGGCGACATCAAAAGTTCAATGTCTGATAGAAACTTAATGTGTTTGTTACAGTTTATGTTTTATCGACTGGGACGCCGTGCGATATTGATGAGGGAGTGATAGCGGTTGTTGACTTATCCCGCTTATTGTGAGCCGATATTTTCGATGCGAACGCGCTACGGACAATTTTAACGTGACCTCTATACGTGCTTCAAGTTTGTTGGCTTAACCATGCCAGAATAAAATAAATGAATTTCTGTAAAATTTGTTTCGAGTTACTCTAGCGCAAGAGAAGTGCACGCATTTAGATTGGATCTAGTAGCGAACTCGGCAAAAGCAAATATTCGGAATGGAGCTAAGGATAAAATACCGACGGAAAATCTTTATTGAAACATTTCAAAAAAAAGCCAAGCGACGCGTTGACTAGTCGACATGAACTCGTGAGCTTGAACGACCTTCCATCACGTTTATAATTTGATCGCCAGAGGCGATTTGAAATACCCTCCTTTTTGGAGCATGAACTTCCCATTTGCTGTTTCTGATTTATATCCCGAAGCTTATTTGTCAGCTTTTAGAAAATCTTAGACGGGTATTTATACAGTGTGTTAGGAGAACCGTGATAGAAGTTCAGTTGCACTTTACCTAGCTATGGCGATGTCCCTTTTCGACTAGTATGCTATAAAAAAAAATTGCGCGCTTTTTGCACACGACCTCGCTCTCGGCCTTGTTCACCAGATATTCAGGATCTCCATCGACATTCCGTATGGGGAACCAAAAAACGTAGTCATTACACTATTTTAGAGAAATCTCTACTTAACCGAAGTAGAATATCGTTTTTTAGAGAACATTTTTGGGGGTTAAAATCAATCAACCTCAAACTCAAAGAATTAACATTTTTACGATGTCCCCTTGCTCATCCGGATTACCGTCGAAAGCGTAGTGCAGTATATGCAGTTTTTTGTCGCAATAAGCTAATTGCAGTTATTGTAACCCTCCCAGCAATATAAATAAATCCAGGTTATTTATACTACTCCTCCCTGAATTGCTATACAAATGATGGCCAAACTGTGAATCTTCAAGATTTAGCATGAGCCCACGGTCGTTTGTAGATCGGTGCGACGAAGACTCCTGTAACCAAGATTAAAGAAGAAGTTCGGAAACCAAAACGCCGCCATACACGCCTGTATCGCCGAAGACTGATTTCCCTCACGAAAAGGCACATTTTATTCAATAAACTAGCATCGCTCGCGTTAACTCCATGTCTCAATTCATAACCTATTAACTACATCAAAATAGATCTTATATGCGCTTGTTGAGGTGCGATTTCCGAGGACGGAGACCTTTGCTGTCAACACGAAACAAGCACTTTCGGTCACGTTTTTTTCATCAAAAAAGTCCAAAACGGGAAGAAACAGTTTTTATAGTCCTTAGGAAAACCACCGTATAATAGCTGGGCACATGACAACCAAAGCATCGAACTGTAGTGTAGACACTCCAGCCACAATGTAACTCTGTTCAAACGAACTTGATCCATGTTTTAAAGCCCCCATTAGCTGTATTTTTTGCATTTAATGACCAAAATATATCACCCGATAATCGATAAAGATGTTTCGGATTCCTGTTATTCAGCCATACTAGTAGTATCAGATAATGTCAGTACTCCTGTCCTTGGAGCTAGATTTGGTCTATTTAATTCACGCTCATACATGTATGTAGCGGCAATATTGAGTTGTAACTCTAAAATATCATTTAGTTGATAAAATATCCTCGGTATAGGTGGTTCCCTATTACTGAAACCACGATCGTGACGTCACTCCATTGAAATCTTAGGTAATTATCGGGATGAATTCCCTTCCAGTATATCTGAAAAGATCCAGTTGGAGGTTATACCGTGAACAATGGTATCAACCGTAAACAGGAGAACAATACCACTTAGATAACAGGACAGAACAGCAATTCTATGAACTGACAGACAGGCCAGTTAAGACTGGGCGAAATGTCTTGGCCGGCAGAGTGTGTATATATATATATATATATATATATATATATTATATCATCAGAAAGAGGCTTTACGGTATTGGACAACTTCTCAGGCAAAGCCTGATTCTGAAAGTCGAGCAACAGTTCGAAGCAACAGTTCGAAAATTCGAAGACTTGGTGTAGTAATCTGGCTTGGCACAGTAGTAGTAGTAGTAATATCATAGTGACTAGTGATAAACACCAAGCCACAACGGGCTTATTAGTCACTTTAAAATAAAGTTAAATACATGTGAGGAAAGCTGTTTCTAGAAAAATCTAAATAAAAAGTTACAGTTTCACAGTCCAAATCAGGAAAGTCATTTGAACACCAAGATAAACGGGTGAAAATTAATGTGTTACATACGTTAGTGATTGTCGTCTTTTATAAGTTTTACAAATAAATTTGATTGTACGCCCACTGGCGTTATTAATTAAAAAATCGAATTTCTGAACATCTAAATAATCTTCAAAGTTTCTACAAATATTATAAACAGCATCAAATAAAGTTGTCCGGCAATCATTGTACAAAGAACAATGTAATAAAAAATGCATTTCATCCTCAAGCGCTTTGTCGTTACAATAAATACGTTTTCTATCTTGTACAATTTCTCCTCTATATCTGCCAGTTTCAACACGAAGTGGTAATATCCCAAATCTAAACTGAGCATATATGAACGGACACTTCTCTCTAAATTACATAATAAATAGTTTTCACTTTGATAGGCCCTTTTAAAAATCTTATAGGTACGTAGTTTGGGTTGGTTGTTTACTTTGTCAGACCATTGAATTACTCTGTCTGCTTCAACTTTTTCTTCACCTTTTACCAGATCACAACAACCTCCGTTTTCCAAAACATATTTGCCCGAAGAGGTCACTGCAGAACTAGGACGAGGTCGAAAATTGCATTGATGTACAAGAGACCAAAGGGTGAGCACCTGGTCACAAGCTGTCGTTGCTACAAGTTCAACAACATTTACACTTTTATCATCCAATCGGGTATGTCATCAAGACGGCGATGACCGAGCAATGAACCCGTCACAGTTCAAATTAAACAAGTGCACGGCACCGATTTCTAGGAGTCGGCGGGTGATTAGTTCATTTTCACGGCCACCGACGCAATGTTAAGCAGCCAGTAAAGTCGTTATGCTGAACAGAATGGTGAGAACACAGGGAATATAGAGAAAGAAGCCCTACAATTCCCGGCACTTCTTTCTCCCTAGGTGACCCCTCTACTGGATCCATTCTTGTACTCTGTCCTATCTTTTCTTTGCCCTCCGTTTTCACAATTCTTAAGACAGGCGTACATGCCTATCCCACGATTGCGACACGTGAAATGTGGATCATACCCTACTAATCATGGAAAACTCAGAGGCATCCAGGTCGCGATATTCAGTACGCGTAAGTGCGGTAAAGGAAGGGCTCATCCACAGGTTATCGTAATGTTGCTTGGATAGTCGTTCGAGGCGG
>LD347906.1:51205-79216 GCA_001465055.1 Ptychodera flava | reverse complement strand
TGCCTTTGGTCAAGTCCTTTAAGCTATATATGCCAAACTTTGAAAGCACATTAAATATGCAAATTATAAATTAGCTTACATGAAAATGCGAAATGACCTTCAATATTGTTTTAACCTGGTATCATCAACGTAAATAGCATGTTTCGTCAACTTTGGTCGTCCATCAAGGTGTATCCTCAATTAGGAAATTCATTAAATATGCAAATTAGCAATTGGCTGAAGTAAAAATGTTTAATGACTTTCAATAATGTTGTATCATAGTATCTTTAATGTACATAGCAAGTTTCGTCAACTTTTGAGGCAATCAAGATATATATGCCTAATAAGAAAGTTCATTAAATATGCAAATTAGTAATTGGCAGACGTAAAAAAGCTTGATAACTCAATAATGTACGAAATATCTTCAGTGTGCATAGCAAGTTTCGTCAACTTTGGTCGAGTCAATTCAGATAAATATCCCTAATTAGGAAAGTTCATTCAATATGCAAATTGAGAGTTGGCTGAAGTGAAAATGCTTAATGACTTTCAATAACGTTAAATCATAGTATCTTCCATATACTTACAAAGTTCGATCAATTTTGCGTAAGTCAATTCAGATATATCCCTAATTAGGAAAGTTCATTAAATATGCAAATTAGCAATATTCTTCCATTTCATCCCTTAATTCCTTTCATGGCTATTATATCGATATTTGCAGCAAATCTCATCAAATTGTGCGCAGTAGTTCTCAATTTATGTCTTTTTCCTAAATTCATATATTATGCAAATGAGCAAAAAGTATGCAAGCCACACCAACCAAAAACTCATCATTTGCAAACTGAGCACTGAAAACTGAACACGTGAGTCAAAACTAACGATCCCTAGGATATATATTGAAGATACTATGATGTAACATTGCTGAAAATCATTACATCTTTTTACTTCAGTCAGTTCCTAATTTGCATATTTTATGAACTTTTCTAATTAGGGTTATATATCTTGATAGCCTTGACCAAAGTTGACAAAATTTGCTATGTACAGGGAAGATATTATGACATAACATTATTGAAAGTCATTACACATTTTAATTAAGCCAATTCCTAATTTGTATATTCAACGAACTTTCCTTTAAACTCATCAGTTTTGTCATTTGCAAACTGAGCACTGAAAACTGAACATGTGAGTCAAAACTAACGATCCCTAGTATATATATTGAAGATACTATGATGTAACATTGCTGAAAATCATTACACCTTTTTACTTCAGTCAGTTCCTAATTTGCATATTTAATGAACTTTTCTAATTAGGGTTATATATCTTGATTGCCTTGACCAAAGTTGACAAAATTTGCTATGTACAGGGAAGATATTATTACATAACATTATTGAAAGTCATTACACATTTTAATAAAGCCAATTCCTAATTTGCACATTTAACGAACTTTCCTTTAAGTATACATAATATATATATAATCAAAATTGACATAACTTGCTCTGTACACTGAAGAAACTACAATGACCAAATGTCAGTTTAGATTTTCAGAATATCTAATTACTAATTTACATATTCCACGAACTTTCCTTATTAAAGATATATCTGGACTGGCTTCATAAAATTTGACAAAACGTCTATGTACATTGAGGATTCTCCGATATAACATTATTGAAGTCATTAAGCATTTTAATTTTTGGATTTTGCTAATTACTTATTTGCGTATTTAACGAACTTTCCTTATAAGGATGTGTATCCAGCTTGTCTTGACCAAAGTTGACAAAACTTGCTATGTATATTGTAGATACTACGATATAATATTACTAAAGTCAGTTTTGATTTTGTAAAACATTTTATTACTAATTTACATATTTAGCGAACTTTACTAATTAGGGACATATCTTGATTGACTTCATCAGAGTTGATAAAACCCGCTATGTACATTGAAGAAATATGATAAAATATTAATGAAAGTTGTTTAGAATTTTTACATCAGCAAGTAACTAATTTGCATATTTAATAACTTTCCCGATAAGGACTCTAAAATGTTTATAAAACTTGCAATGCATATTGATAAGACAATTATGTTGTATAAGTGAAAGATATTTTGCATTTTGATGTCAGCTAATTTATAATTTGCATATCTAATAAGCTTTCTCAGTTTGGCATATATAACTTGAAGGACTTGACTAAAGGCAATTACACTTGCTATATCAAGTGGTGACACAATAACAAGAGCTATTGAGTATTTTTATTTCAGCTAATTACACATTTATATCATGATGTTGGTCATAACACTTTCAATGAAGTTGCAAACATGTGGCAAAAGTTTAAATTCAAAGACTTCTGCAATTAACTGAAACATGTGAGCATTTTCAGTTCATATCTGGTTGGTGGAAACGTTACCATGACTCATCGAAGCGTGTTTGTCGTGAGTCGTTATTTTAGTTGTTATTGTTCTTTTTCTTCTTCTTCTTCTTCTTTTTATCTTCATCTCATTATTATTGTTATTATTATTATTATTGTTGTTGTAGTTGTTGTTGTTATTAAATGTTACCACATTATAAATACCTCGACTCATCGAAGTGTGTTTGTCCCCAGTTGCTGTTGATGTTGCTGTTGTTTTTGATATTCTTATTATTATTGTTGTTATTATTATTATTATTATTATTATTATTATTATTATTATTATTACAAGTTTAGGGGCTATAAGTATTATATAGAAATCTAAAAACAGTTCATTGAAGCTGTGGGACTTCTGAAAAAAAAGTTTTTTTTACTCCTGAATGGTTGCCATTGAAACATCTCACATTAAAATGAGTGTGATTTTTTGGTGTGCTAACCAGAAAATCCCTTTTTATCAATTTTTTACATCAATTATAGTTCTTTAATAGGAATTAGGGAAAAAGTAACATTTTCAATCCAAAAATAGTTACTATGGCAACTCGAAACATTAAAATAAGTGTGGCATTTGTGTTCTCTGACCCAACTTCCCCACTGGATAATTTTCATATCAATCAAAGTAACTTTTCATGGGATATTAGAAGAACTGAAATTTTCAACACCTAAAATGGTAACCATGGAAACATGGGGCAGTGAAATCGATATCATATTTGGTCTTTTCGACCCAAAATACCCTTATGGTGAAATTTTCACGGAAATTGAACCTATTATTATTCGTGTTATTATTTCTATATAATACTTTATTAATTATTATTGTTATTATCATTATTATTATTTCTGTTGTTGTTAATTTGTTGATATTTATGTATTAATTACTTACGTATTAGTATACTTTAAGAGTTTAATCTGATTTGCACCATTGACCCTTTGGCTAGGGTTTACGGTTACATTACAGCAGAAAAATCGGAAATTACAACATTGGTTCCTTTTGTATAAGATGCAGACGTCAAACCGTATCAAATCAAATGTTACCAAGTGGGAGTGCCTCTTTAACATATCGCGACCTCAGGTGATTTTTTGGATTTTTGTGAAATGAACTCAATTTGTAAGATAATAATGTCTGATATTCGAGTTCAGGAGATCAAGTATCGAAAAACCCACGCAGACTTTAGTGTACTTTCACTACCTGACGAAAGTGACTCAAAGGGTCATAGCCTGGTAAGCAGACAGCCATGTAAAATTCAAAGGTCAAAGATCAAGAAAGTAAATCATGATTTGTAGTCATTCTCTCATCCCGAAACCTCTGTATTTTCCACAGGAAGGGGCATTTAATACATTTTAATTTTGCCGATATGCTTCTGCATGCACATACTTAAAACTTTGACATTTCTCCCTGATATTTCACAGCATGCAAATTTTTTTGACAGAATTTTAATTTTTTTCAGGTAAGAGTCATGCGATTGTTTTCGTTTTCATAAAGTAGAAATGCTGCGAATGGTCTTGCTTAATGGGAATTTCCTTTCTGGTCAAGCTTGTGAGCTGAATAACATTTTCACAATAGTAATTAAAGAGAATCTTCTCAATATCGCGGCGCCTGGCGACTGGATTTTATCAATGACAATGTCATATAACACTATATTTATCCTAGAAATGTTTTACTTGAGTTGACACCACCCCTTTCCATTGTCGCCGAGTTTAATATCTCGTTCACTTTTGACAAATCACATAAAGCTACTTACAGTGTTACAAAAAAAACGCCTAGTGGTGAAATGTCCCCTCTTATCTTCACGGTGGATGTGTGTATCGCCGATTGGTTACAAGTGACAATTCGAGGATCAGTTCTTGTCAGAGAAGAGAGAAAGCAGGCAACGCCAACAGACCTCCAGCTGCCTGTGAAGTGACAGCCGCTCACTTCACACGACAGTTGTAATGTTTGTAGCCGGAAATGCAACTTACTGCTCGTCTTGGTTTGCTCCATTACTTTTGTTAGGGGTGTCTGCATGAAAACGAACATACAGTATGAATCTTTGCACTGACCTTGAGTGTCTATTCACGAAATCAATGATTCTCGGAAATCACCGGGTAATAAGAGCATCTGCAGTTTAGTTGGAGAGATCAGAAACATCAGTCTATTTCAATGTTTTCGAAATCCTGGAAATTGTTCAGCCCCAAAGTCAGTTTTGTGGTACTGGCGTTTCTCGTTCGGGGGCAACAAAGTCTGCTTGAACTTTCATGTAATCGTTCGATGTAGCTTTCTTCGCTTCTTAGAACTCGATCGGCGTCTTCCTGTTTGTTTCAGCCATGTTGCAGGACATCCGCATCTAGTGTTACAATTCAGTGCACCTGATCAGTGCTTAGTTCCCTGTTTTCGTTCTTTACAGTTCAAATCAAACTTTTGATATATTCCACGTTAGTTTTGGTCTGCTTCCAAAGCAACTTTCGGTATCTACTTCTAAAGTCATGACAATGTGCTAGATATCAACTTCGACGCAAGCACTTGTGGAATGTCAAATATTACTGATGTCAACTTCTTTTGCCCAGATTAGATTTCATTCTTCCACAATAATATTCCATATTGTACACAAAGCTTTTAGCAAACACTTGCAAGACTAATATTATCATGATTTGAGAGAAGAGTCAAAAAGTACACTATTATTGCTGCTGTCCCTTGAAATCGCACAACTAATGAATTGGCAAAAGTATTTCGAGGGATTATCGAGGGATGATGGGAAGACACAAATTCTAAATTCTCGAGTGGGAAATAAATTTTTAGTGAAAGCGTCGATCTGCATCTGAGGTACAGGAGGTACTCTCGGGTCAAAGTTCAGGTTTTTACTCCTATCATGCGCAATCCATTTTTAGCAAGCGAAAAAGACTGGCCATGGATGTGGATATTTTGTCGTCAAATGTACGTCGAAGTTTGCAGTAACCGGTTTATTTGCTGTATTAGATTAAAGATTTTCTACTCAGATACAAATTTATTGATACCTTATTCATATCACAAAAGTTTCTTAAATTTGATCTTACTTTGCATCGTAAGAGAATGGGTTTGATATCAGCTTAAATGGAAAACATATTTACATCCGGGTGTATTATCCACCCTTTTCCGAGAAAAGTTATTGCGGCAGTTGACCAATTCTGTTTCCCCTCCCTTTAACCCCTCTCAGAAATCAAACGGTTTACTCTTAAACGAAGTCTCATTGATATTCACGTAACAGCAGAGGAGTCCAAATTAGTTGTCCTCATCAACTTGCTTTCATACGACATGTAGCGCGCAAACAAATTCCTTAAGACTCAAAATTATTTGTCTGCAACTACTTTGCAATAGTCCTCTACAGCTGATATTCTGTAATGATTTCCCTCTTAAATAAGACGAAGCAAATATCCGATCCAAGTTTCATGTGGTTTATTCGAATATAAGCATGTCTTCCAGACTGAGGACAACAAATTCTCTGCGAAGAATGTTGTACTACAAACGTTGAGAACGTTTGGGAACGATTAACGATTTTATGTGGGGTTTGTATAAGACTATCACATCAACAGGTTCAAAGCTGTTCCATCAAAATGGTCTTTACAAGCAATCTTGGCGAGAACTATAGCCGGACGCCTTCAGATACATGTCCACTCTCCGAAGGTCTAACTTAAAGTGCCTAAAAGCACGCTTGGAATGGGTACATGTGCACATTGCGTAATATGAAAGATAAACATGAAGTAGTGGATGTGAAGTGATGACTCATTTCACATGACTTTGAATTTGAACTTAGGCCAAATAAGGGGTTGATGATTTTGACCGTAACATTCTGGTCCCCTAATTGTGTAGATATGACTCGGAACAATTATAAATCCAATATTCTTAACTGGTCGAAATTCAATCTAACTAAACAAACATGAATAATATACTGTTCAAATATCATTAATAAAAAAGATTAAAGCTCTTAGCTGTTCTTGTGTCCTTCAGATGAATTTTCGATGGCATCAGCCCCAAGGAGCACACACAACTTATCCACTGAACGTCATAGAGTAGTCGTTCTGGTGTTGACTTCCGCAAACCTGACGAGTCCCTTCTTGTCTTTCATCACTTTGGTAATTCTGCCCATGGACCAGGAGTTCCTCGGCGCTTTGTTGTCGACGATCAACACCACGTCTCCAACGTTGAGGTTTCTTCTGATCTCGAGCCACTTCTGTCTCTCTTGTAGCAATGGGAGATATCCTTTCATCCATCTCTTCCAGAATATATCTGTCAGGTACTGCACTTGTCTCAATCGACAGCGTACATAGTTGTCATTCTTCTGAAACAAGCCGGGTGGCAGGGCCTGTTTTGGTTTCAGCATTAACAGGTGGTTGGGTGTCGATGCCTCTAGATTGTTCGGATCTTCTGACAGCCTGGTGATTGGTCGGCTGTTAATTATGGCTTCCACTTCGCAGAACAGTGTTCGGAGTGCTTCATCTGACATACGAAGAGGTGGTTCTTTGAGCAAGGAAAAGATGCTTTTCCTTATGGTTCTGCTGTGACGCTCCCATACTCCTCCAAATTGGGAACCTGCTGGGGGGTTGAATTCCAATTTGATGTCTTGTTGGTGAAGCATCTCAGATATCTTCTCTTGGTTCCATCTCCTGATACTCCCCTTCAGCTCTTTGTCGGCTGCGACGAAGTTAGTCCCGTTGTCTGATCTGATGGACCTAACTTGTCTTCTTTGTGCTATGAATCTTCTGATTGCATTGATGCACGAATCTGTGTCTAATGAGCAGGCTACCTCTAAGTGTACCGCATGAGTCGCCATACACGTGAAGATCGCTCCATACCTCTTCTCAGTGACATGGCCACGTTTGACCTCCATTGGTCCGAAGTAATCTACACCTTTGCGAGTGAATGGTGGCTCTTAGGTAGGTCTGACATCTTCTGCTCACAAACTTTCGCTCTATATTTTCTACAGATGACATATTTGGTTACAAGGTTGCGGATAGCTGTAGGCGCCTGTAGAATCTAATATTTCTCTCTTAGCTTTGCCAGCATCAACTTTCTTCCAAGATGTCCGACTTCTTTGTGGGTTTCTTGGAGTATGATTGTTAACACTGGTGAGTCTTTAGGCAGCACTATCGGATGCTTGCTGTCTGGTGACACTGAGGCACGTTCCAGGCCTCCACCAACTCGTATTATTCCTTAATCCAAAATTGGGTCCAGCTTATATAATGGGCTGTATCTCCTGACTTGCTTCGTTCGCTGTAGGAGTGCCATTTCGTCTGGAAAATGCTTTCGCTGCACAAATTTCATGATGGTATCTTCTGCCCATTTGCAGATTCTCTAGTGAAACAGGTGGGATTGTTGTTTCACAGCTCTTCTGGCTAGTATCTGCGTTGATGTCTTCATCGCCTTGTTTTCTTTTGCGGCCTTTATCTTGAAGGTTTTTCTTTGTTAGCAGGAACCATTCGACTATCTTTTTTAGTTTCATCATGCTGGAGTAGCGTAGTAAGATCTCCTCTACCAAAACTCTTGCTCTACTACAGGTGCCACCAACGAAGCTGTTTGTGCAAAAAGGTGTTCGTGCGCAGGTTTTCAGCGGGCGGGCAAATTTCAAAACTAATCAGCGGACGGGGAGAAAAAACCGATATTTACTGTGGGCGGGGAAGAAATTTTATTTTTTTCAGTGGGCGGGGAAAAAACTTTTGACTGTAGGTACCGGAAAATATGTTAGAGGGAGGGGAAAGCCGTGGTTGATAGAACTCGAGGGGAGATTAAGCGCCTAACTTAGAGGGGAGCAATGTTCCAAGGTATACTACTAGCTGCTAGCACAGTTTTGCATTGTTCTGGGTTGCCTAGTGGGTGTCTAGTGAGCAATGGGGAATTTCAGTAGTGGGAAGAGGGCAGTGGGGAGCTTGGATTGTTGTGAGGAGTGGGGAGCGGGCAAAGCATAGATACTGGAGGGCAGTGGGCATCAAAATTCAGCGGGAGGGCACGTTTTCCGTGTATGCCAATGGGAGGGTAGGTACGAACAGCTCTACTTTCCCCTCCAAATTTTAGGTCGAGGTCAAAAATAAGTAAAATCGGTATATTAGCCTTCAAAACATGTTTAGTGATGAGTTTGCGAAATTGATGAAATTTACCATTTGGCGGCACCTGTCTACTAGTACGGTGCTGTACACCGATGCTTCCCGCTTGACTTCTGGGTCTTTATTCGTCCCCACGGACAGCGTCCGGGGGGACTTATAGGTTTGGTTATGTCTGTGCATCCGTGCGTCCGTCCGTCCGTCAATCCGTCCGTGCGTCCATGCATCCATCCGTTCACGCAGATATCTCAGAGATGCCCTGGTCAATTTCTTGCAAACTTTGCACAAGTACCCTACCCCATACAGATGCACGTCAATTTGTTTCACAATGCGATCAAATTTGGTGGTGTTAGAGGACTTTTTAGTTTACATGTCCATAGACTCCCATATATAAGGCAGCTCTCCATAGACTCCCATGTATAAGGCCAAGAAACATAAAAATTTAGTTTCTCGTCGTATTCATATTGCAAAAAGGATGCAGTGACACAGTTTTTAGTCCCCACAAATAAAGTCCAGGGGGCTTATAGATTGGTACATGTCCGTCAGTGAATCCATCCGTAAGTCCATCCGTTCACACAGATATCAGATACTTTGACAAAATGTCATGTGACCTGGTGACCTTTGACCTCAAATAAACATATTTGTCCACAACTCCGTAACCACAAGTGCCAAAGCTTTCATATATGGTATGATGGGACACCTTATGACACCGCATTAATTATGCGCATATCTAATTTTTAGCGAGCAAATAGAGCTAAAGGTCTGATTTTTGGTATATAGGATAACTTAGCAATAAAAATTTTTTTGACAAAATATCACGTGACCTTGATGACCTTTGACATCGAATTTACATATTTGTCCATAACTCAGTAACCACAATTGCCACACCCTTCATATTTTGTATGATGGGACACCTTATGACGCCACATATTGTACCTCATTAATTATGCGCATATCTAATTTGAGCGAGCCGATAGAGCTAGAGATCTGATTTTTGGTATATAGGGATAACTTAGCAGTAAAATTATCTTGGCAAAATGTCACGTGACCTCAATGACCTTTGACCTCGAAGATACATATTTGTCCATAACTCAGTAACCACAAGTGCTACATCCTTCATATTTGGTATGATGACGCCACATATTGTACCTTATTAATTATGCACATGTCTAATTCTGAGCAAGCCAATAGAGCTGGATGTCTGATTTTTTTGGTATATAGGGATAACTATAGGATAGAAATTTTTGACAATATGTCATGTGACCTCGATAACGTTTTACCTTAAATATACGTTTATGTCAAGAAATAAGTAACCACAGGTGCTATGTCCTTTATATTTAGTAGGATGGGAGACCTTATGACAACACACGCTTTACCTCATTAATTATGCACATATCTAATTCTGGGCAAGCCAATAGAGCCGGAGGTCTGAATTTTGGCATATAGGGATTAATTAGCAATACAATTTTTTTTCAAAATATCACGTGACCTTGATGACCTTTGACCCTGATTATACATATATATATGTGCATAACTCAGTAACCACAAGTTCTATACACTTCAATTTTGATAGGATATTAGACCTTAGGATGTCACATCTTGTACCTCATTTATTATGCACATATGTATTTCTTGGCTGGCCGATACAGCTAGAGGTCTGATCTTTTTTCCCGATTTAGAACCATAACTTAAACATGCCTCTTGTTATAAATTTGGAAAAATGACATAAACCTATGTGCCCATAGATCTGAACATATACACTCCAATGATACTTCTTAATGACCACATTTCCCTGCCCCATCAAGACTAATACTCCTATTACAAGTGGGGACTATGTCATTGTCAATGACTTGTTACATAGTGCTCTGGAGATGTCCTGTTGTGTAGGCCATTCGCTTTCTCGTTTCCACAGGAAATCTGGTCTTCGCAGCCATCTTCTGTTTTGCAGGAACTTGTCTACCGTCAGTCCCCTAGATGCGTCGTCTGCTGGATTTGATTTTGTGTCGACGTACCTCCACCGTTTACTATCCGAACCTTCACGTATAATGTTAATTCGGTTGGCTACGAAGGTGTGGAATCAGGAGGTTTCATTGGCGCAATACTTAATCACTGATGTGCTGTCTGTCCAGTAGTATACCTTGTCGTTTTTAATGTCGAGTTCTTCCTCCAACATTGTGTTCATTCTCACAGCAACTGTAGCTGCTGTCAGTTCAGTGGTGCAACCCTTGCTTTTCCCATAAGGAAGGCGTAGTGAATTCTTCCGTCTTCATTTATGAGTCTAATATACGATGCGACACCATATCCATATTCACTGGTATCAGAAAAGTGATGTATTTCACGTACCTTGACTTCGCCAAAGTCTGCTGGTTTGTAGCACCTCTGAGCTGATACATATTCTAGTTTCGGAAGATCTGATAGCCATCTTTGCCATTTCTTCCGATCGTCTTCTTTGATCTTCTCATCCCATGCAGCCAATACCTCTACGACACAAGTCTTAAAGTAGTATTCTTGCAGGTAGGATGAATGGAGCTGCAAGTCCAATGGGATCATATACTGAGCTGATAATTGATAGTATGCCTCTTCTTGTTGCAGGCCTGTTTTCAATGTTGATCTGGAATCCTATGGTGTCTGACTTGACCGACCATGAAGTACCTAGGGCACGCTCTACTGGTAGGCAGTTGTATTCCAGCTTTAGGTCTTTGATTTCCTTAGCTCTTTCTTCTTTTGGTATAGTCTCCAATACTTCACGGCTGTTGCTCACCCACTTCGTTAGACGGAAGCAGCCCTTCTTGCAAGCAGCAGTCAGATCTTGTGTCAACTTGATTGCCTTCTTCGCATTCTCTACGGACTTGAGGCAGTCGTCTACGTAGAAATCTCTGTTTATTGTGTTGACAACTTCCTTGTTGAATAGTTGGCTGTTGTCTTCGGCCATCTTGTGTAGCACTGTGTTCGCGCAGCTCGGGGATGATACTGCACCGAACAGGTGAACCATCATTTTATAGGCTCTTGGAGGGCTTTTATGTTTCCATCTGGCCACCAATAGAAGCGTAGACAGTCACTGTGCTCTTCTCTAACCTTTACCTGGTGGAACATAGCCCCTATGTCTGCCATTAAAGCGATTGGTTCCTGTCAAAATCGTAATAACACTCCTAGTAGATTATTTGTCAGATCCGGCCCTTGTAGTAATAGCTTGTTCAACAACACCCCTTGGAACGTCGCTGAACAGTCAAAGACAACACGGATCTTCTCTGGTTTCTTTGGATGATATACTCCATGGTGGGGTATATACCACACCTTTCCATCGTCTCGATCTAATTTGTCGTAAGGGACTTGTACTGCGTATCCATCCCTTCTCAATTATGTCTGCCATGAACCTCTGGTAGTCGGCATGGAACTTTGGGTTGTTTCTTATCTTTCTTTCAAGGCCTTTAAAGCGTTGTAAGGCATACTGCTGGTTGTCGGGTAGTCGAACTCTTTCAGTTTTGAATGGAAGTCCCATTTTGTAGTGTCCGTCCACTTGCTCAATGGTTTCGTTTACTTTCTGCATGAACTTCTTGTCTTCTTGGGAGTGTTATCTTTCGTCATCTATCATATGCTTAGGAAAATCAAGGTCAATGGAATGTCGCACTAACCTGTCTAGTTTATCCAATTCTTCCATATCCTCTACGGCCACAACTTCCGTTCTGTAGCTGGGAGGATGTTGTCCTTGTTCGTTCAATCTGACTACGTGCCAGGGGATCCATCCTACGTGTGTTCTGCATGCGTGAGGGGTTGAGTCCGGACCACGTATTGTTTCAAGAGGGGTAAATACTGCTGCTTCTCCCGTACCTATCATCAGTCCTATTTCAGCATCTATTCTTGGGAGCCTTATATCCTTCAAATGCGGCCATCTCATGAGATCTTCTTGACGGGAATGTAGTCTTCAGAGACGCCTATCACTGGTTTAGTGTACACTGTTTTCAGGTCTACCTGTGGCTCTGAACAGTCTAGGTTGTAAACTTCTATGTCCATGACTTTGTCGCAGGTGTGACTGCCTAAGCCGTTCACTGTGTTTACCGTCAGCTTTGTCTTACTGCCTATGGCTCCAAGTTTTCTCTGTAACGCTTCTGTGCAGAATGATATGACACTACCTGTGTCCAGAAAGGCATAAGTCTGTACCATTCTATTTGAGCCTTTCAACTTCACCTTGACAGGGATAATAGTCAGCAGGACCTTGCAATTATCATCATCACCACCGGTGTCTTTGTCTTGACCACCGGTCCCCATAAAGGACTGTACTTGGTCCACCTCTGCCATGGTGCAGTGTACTGCGACGCTCTCCATCTGTACTGGTCTCTTTGAATCCTCATCTTTATCAGTTGTTGGTCGACGATCCTGATGTAGCACTGTTGGGTGTTTTCCTTGGCATTTGGAGCATTTAGCTTTCTGCTTGCATTGCTTATTCCAATGACCAGGTTAACAGCATCTTCTTGACTGGCTGCAATCAATTGTTCACAACTGTCGAAAGAATGATTGTCATCTTGGCAGTGCAGGCATGGTTTCTGTTGAGCTTTGTGTGGTTTGGAGGTCGAAGTGTTGCTCTTCTTGCTCCCTTGGTTCGTTTTCTTTGTGTTCGTAACACTGGTGGCGAAAGATTGTTCCACTTTGTCTGTGCCTTTCTTCCTTTTCACTGGATTGTCGAGACTAGCCATTGCTTGTCTGCTGTAGTCCGGGCATAACAGTCTGCTTGCTTTGGACTTCACCAGATCGACGAGGTCTTCAAATCTTACTCTTTTCTTGGCTTTGAGTATCTTTGCTGTGCGTTTACTCCAAGAATCTTGGATAAAGTAAGGGAGCTTCTTGACGATCCATTTCATATTTTCTGAATATTCTAATATTTCTAGGCCATCAACGTCTCGGCCCGTGGCTACAAAGCCTTGATGCAGCTCCTTCCACACTTCAAACTTCAGTTTGATTGTGAATAAGTCTGCCTTATCAGCGATGAGCGCTTGTACTTCACTGGACTTGTTGGTTAGTGAACTCGCTGTTCTCTCTAAGAAGCTAGCTTTAGTAGCTAACATATGTTCAAGTCCTTTTTCAGACGGTGTTCTGACACGGCTGCTACGCCTGAGTTCTTGCAATTCCTTTTCCAATAGCAAAGCCTGTAAATTCTGTTCTTCATCTTATATGGTTTGACTTGGGTGAATATCACAACTCCGATTATATAAAATCATTAATGAGAAGTGTAGCGCGCAAACAAATTCCTTAAGACTCAAAATTATTTGTCTGCAACTGCTTTGCAATAGTCGTCTACAGCTGATATTCCGTAATGCGTTCCCTCCTAAATAAGACGAAGCAAATATCCGATCTAAGTTTCACGTGGTTTATTCGAATATAAGCATGTCTTCCAGACTGAGGACAACAAAATCTCTGCGAAGAATGTTGTACTACAAACGTTGAGAACGTTTGGGAACGATTAACGATTTTATGTGGGGTTTGTATAAGACTATCACATCAACAGGTTCAAAGCTGTTCCATCAAAATGGTCTTTACAAGCAATCTTGGCGAGAATTATAGCCGGACGCCTTCAGAGACATGTCCACTCTCCGAAGGTCTAACTTAAAGTGCCTAAAAGCACGCTTGGAATGGGTACATGTGCGCATTGCGTAATACAAAAGATAAACATGAAGTAGCGGATGTGAAGTGATGGCTCATTTCACATGACTTTGAAATAGGCCAAATAAGGGGATGTTGATTTTGACCGTAACACAACATGTCATTGATTTTTGATGAACCACCTCGGCCACGGAACTGTAAACGAATGCAATCAGAATGGATCACAGAACCCGATAACTTAAGGTCGGTCAATCCAAATAATAGCTGTTCTTGTTTCATTGAATACAGTGCTGCAACTGCGGTGTCATTTAAATCCCCATGGAATTAGATAGTTGCGAGTGAATATGTATTATCAAAAAAGAAAATATTCCCTTGTGTTGGGCTTGTGTTAGGTTTGACTGCTTCAAGTTGAAAACCGTACGTGGTTGATTCCAAACGATGAATAAACTGCAGCGCATAATTGTTTGACCATGTAAATGCATGATTAAGTATCAATGTAAAAGTTAATGTTGTACCTACACAAAAATTTGATGAGGGTTTGCTATGGCAACAATTTAATGATTGGCAAGTTCGGACCGTGTTCTATGCTCTACGCCATGCATGACCTTTGGTTAAGTTGCTTTTAAATCCGTGATCTTCGCTTCCCTAAAAGTGATGCCAGGGCTAGGCAAACATGGTACAAAAGTGGTACTTTGTCAACTGTGACCACCCAGGAAAAGCATATGACAAATTTGACTTATCGTACAGTGACGTAATAAACAGAAATTGTTTTGAAATACTGGGAAAGGGTTACACCACATACACTCCAGATCCGGTTGTAATCGGAGCGTGTTCAAGAGTCAGTGGAACAAATCGAAGTGAAACCTTTAACTCTCTATGAACTCCAAGGAAGTCGGGTTAATAAGGAAGTAAGAACAATATGAAATTGTCTTCACTATCTAACTGACCTGCTGACGCACCAGATGTTCAAATGAATATCATATTTCTCAAGACAGGACATATGTTTAAAAGACAACATGTGCGCTACAGTAATATGAAAACCGTTGACGGCCGAGAACTGCTCACGGGCATTCGACACTCATTTGGTCGGCTCATGGACAAAACTATGCCACAGCTATTGCGGCAAAATTGTATGAATGCTCTCTTCGGCTGTCCGTTGTAGCTGTTTTGAAGCCTAACCATGAACCGGACATTATTCAACAACCGACGGGAATCCGTAACGGTTGGGCACTCAAAGACTTTCCCGTGCGTTACGAATTATACAGTTTATTTCTCCAATTTTGCAGTCTAGGGAAGTAAAAAAGGGTTCTTTTCCAAAACCTGTCTCTGAAATAATTGCCCGCTCGTCGCAAATATCAAAAGGCAATTTCGGTCTGATTTACTCCAAACTTGTTAAAAAAGAGTGTTTTATTTTTGACAAAAAGACTCCGAAAAAGGTACGTTTCCGATTTTCGGGAATGACCTGGGTGTTGTGAGAGAAGCGAAGTCAATTTCAACTTTAACCGAACCCATCACCTCCCAGTTTTCGCCATCTATGCACGGATATCAGAACCGTGCTCATTTTCAAGCCATAGAAGCTGTCCCCGTCAAAATGAGAGACATCAATTGGGTACTCAACGAGCAAGGATCGAAGGGTTGCATGTACACGAAGCGGAGAGAAAAGTGCCCTCGAGCGACGGACTGCGCCTCGAGCGAAGTACAAGTATCTTGTAAGGTTGGTAAAAGACTACACCTGGAGTATCGCTTCTTACAAGTACCCAGCATGCATCTCAATTTAACCTCCAACAATAGGCTATTGCGAGTATTCTGTTTATCTGAAACACAATTTCGAGTTTTTCACAACTTTTATCAGATTGGTCCATTTGTTAGAAAGATAACCGGATTGCGAACATTGTGAATCCTGCATTGAACGGCGCTGATCAGAAATGTCGCAAGAGTTGTTCCTCCGACGTCGAAATCAACTGAAGCGACAGACACAAACGTTTTAAGGTACTATGCGTAGGATCCACTTAAGGGGCAACCTTCCGAACAACCAAATTTTAATCATACTTGTATGGTTCAATGCTTGTGGAGAAATAGCCGTGTGCAGTACAATGATCTTTTTTCACCGGCTTGTTTTTGTGGAAACCGAACACATATTTTCCCAAAGAGGTCACGTAGGGTAGCCGTCTTGAATTTTAAATACCGGTAAATCAGGGGCTATTTCTTTCTTCTACCCCAAAACCTTGAGTTTTATTCTCAATTATGAAAGAGAATGCTTTATATGTTTGGTTGCGGAAGTTTCCAGCAAAAGTGGAACATTTACGTTTTGACGCGTGTATTACCATAAGGATGGGGAACATCCAATGTCAAAAGTATTCCCACTTTCTTGTATGTTCATATGTTGCAAGTGGAAGTGGCTAGACAAAAGAAAATGATTTCATCGAAACATGTTGCGTAGAAATACATGGTTTTATGCAGCAAATAAAACTGTCAAATTTTAGCATTCAAAGA
Source organism: Ptychodera flava (assembly GCA_001465055.1). Taxonomy (NCBI): domain Eukaryota; kingdom Metazoa; phylum Hemichordata; class Enteropneusta; family Ptychoderidae; genus Ptychodera; species Ptychodera flava. The sequence continues at coordinate 62,710 of LD347906.1, read as the reverse complement.
CTTTAAGAGGTGACTTAGGTCAAAGCATTGACATTTCATTGCAAAACAGATTTCTCAAACAAAGTTTCCGTTGTAAAAGTAAGGATTGGATTACTGACTATCATGTTATTAAGATGCGATATGGTGTATTTATCAAAGGTTGAAAATGTCTGCTCATCAAGCAAAGGAATGATTGGTCTCCATTTACCTGAAATCAAACCTAATGCGTGTGATGGCACTTTTTTTTGTTTTTGTTTGTTTGTTTGTTTGTTAGGTATCTTTATTCACCACCACAGCATTGTCCTCATGCAGAAATTTATTATCATTTTTCATCATCCTCGAAGTTTCCATTCGTTAAACGGGCAAATAGGTAGAAATGTATCGTCGAAATGTAAAGCCAGTAGAGTACAACAGAGGTGACCAGTCCAGCTGACATACTGCCAGCGTGAACAGCGCCGCCGGTCGTTCCTCGCGAGGGTACTTCATATTTTCCACAGTATCCGGGATATATAGGCTGAGATGGTATTCCTCGCCTGAAAGAAATTCAGAAAATAGCAAAAATCAAAATTGCAAGTGAAATTCCTTCTACGCTACAGTACAGTCGGTCTCTTTTCGTGCTGCAAACTTTACCATTGAGACAGATAATTGCTACCCAGATGGACACCACCGAATCAGGGACCCATGTGTTGTTTTTCTTTAACCAATTAGCCTCTATGCAAAACATGGAGAGACACGCTCTTGCGAAAACTAACCTTGCCTACATGAATAAAAACATATTCAAATGTGAACTTTCCACCCCAATAGTTGGGCATGCCCTTAAAAGACACCATGCCAAGGGTCTAAAAAAGATCAAAAGACGACGAAATAATAATTTCCTTTTGTATTTTAATATTATCTTTCATCAATTTGAATTTCTTCTTGAACACATTTTGGTGATTCGTTGGAAAGAAATGCCCTTCTGTTCTGAGATGTATTGACTTAAGACATATAAAAAATGATTTTTTTTTCCGACAAATATTATTTTTTTTTTTACCTTATCATGCGACATCGCTGTTGATCGAGACGGACTGTAGCCGTGTCAATATCGGTCACGTTCTGGTCACTCCATAACCTTTCGGCGACCGCAGAACCACGTGGCCTGCAAAGGAGATGGGTGTACCGACAGTTTAGGTCAGGGAACGCACTCGTATACTTTGAGAGACGCCCTCACAGGTTGTTACAAAATATGAAAAGAAACGTATTATGCCCGACATTTTTTATTGAAACCTACCAGAGCCTTGACAGTAGGTTTGACGCGTCAACATATTCAGCCCACAGACATGCCTCACCTCCGATGACGAGTTCTTTCTGTTCGGCACTTCCTGTACATGTAGATTGAAAGGTTAAAACATTACTAAAGCAGCTGCAGCCCTCTAAAACAATGTTGTGGGAAAACAATAGCTGTCCACCTTTGTCTAATGGCTCGGGGCACGCGCTCAGACGCCAGGATGAAAAATGCCACTCAACCAAACAATTTCTACGTATTTCACTAACACCAGCTAACCTTCAAAATCTGTCGGTTCACAGTTAAAAAACTGGTGCCAATCCGGTCCATAATCGATCATATTGAGATACCAGCAGGCGGATAGAATTGTCTGGAGCCCGAGGGCTGTCACATTCTGTAGTCCTTCTCTGTAGGGAGGGAGTATGTACCACAGGGCAGTGTCCTTCCATACTTGCACGACGGTTTGATCAGTAACCTGTCAATGCAATTGTATGATCTGATTTCAAACCGCAGTTGTGTTCATGTGTTCTTGTTGATATTGGCCATTTGCGTTTGTGTTATTCCTTTGTTTTCCTTAACAAATATTATCAAACTGATTCATGATAAAGCTCATAAAAAGCTGCCCCTTTATAATTTTTAATTTAAAATTCTGTAGCCCCTCCCTATAACAAAGAAGCTGAACAGTTACAGTACACTACGCATGCGAGAAAAGTGAATCAATGTGTTTCTGCTATAAAGGCATATTTTTGTCGTCCGAAGAAGCTAATAGAGTTGCCGTTCAGGATCGTGCCAATGACCCTGTTTCAACGATCGTAAAATTATGACAGTAGGGACTTGTCAAGGAATTTTCAAACAAGTCGGCGACTTTCTAATTTAGAAACTATCTCCGATAACGTGCCATTAAAGGATACGAGCGAAGGAAAACAGCTAATCGCGTTTCTATGGTAGATTTGTACCCTTCGTGGTTTGTGTTTGAGTCGATATACAACGTCGACAGTCAAGTTAAATCTAGTCAACTGTATTCTGATCTAGTCGAGTCTAGTCTAATGCAGTTCATTGCGGTACAGTACCACAGAACAGCCGCCGTACGGAACAGTGCGGAGGAGCGCAGTACAGAACAGTACCTTACACGCATATATTATTTGAGATGTTGCCATTAAGGGTGTCACATTGCATCTTTGGAGATATACGACACTCAGAATAAGAAGTTGTTCAATAATCATTTCAAGTTTAGAATCTTGACAACATACTACTTCGAATGATATGCGATGAAAAATTTCCCGCCCATAAAATTATTGCTTCACCATGCAAAGGGTTGTTTTTACCAATTGACGCCAGGGGATCAGCTTTATCTTGCATTTCTAAAAATTGCATAACATTTTTATAGAGTCTATACCTTTTGTTTACCCACACCTTTGTCCCTGTGCCCGGACCAAATCTTTGACCACAGGGTATTGCAAGCAATATTCGTCGAGGAGTAATGATCAATAAATGTCATGTATTACGATTTTATATTATACAAGCCTCAGAAGGTAAAAGATGGATAGACTGTTAACGGGTTAATTTATCAGGGCGATAGGCTAACTACCCCCCCCCCCGTGTAGGTGATCGATGGAACAAATTAATGAAGGGGATTAGGGAGGGTAATTAACAGGTATGAACTGTTGTCTTTGAAATTCTACATAGAGATAGCTAGGGTAAAGTGATAGGAACACACGAAACAGATAAGGCATGTATTATTAAGAAAAGTTAATTACTTGAAATTTATTGATCGTAACTCCCAAATGAATATTGCCTGTGTGCCTTAACTTGTGTGCGGGTCCTCTGCCTCCTCCGACCCTACACTGATGTAGGGTCGGGGTCGCGGAGCGCCCGCACAGGGCCGACTCTTTCAGTTTTGAATGCTTTTGTGACAGCACCGTTACTTTTGTTCCAATTTTTACTGTGCATATTTTCATGTTTTATCTCATTATTCTTCCACAGTGAAAATAACCCATCTCAAGTATCGGACTTTTCGAGTGAATCAGATTCATAGATACGACAGAATCTGCGTGTTATTAACATTCAGCGGGCCTATTTCCATTTCTTCCAAAACTTTTTTTTCAAGTTTCTGCGTCCCCCTCCCCAAATGGCACGCTTTCCCATATAGGTGAACAACAAGTTAACTTACCGAGACACCATTATCTATAGGATCTTGCCATATGATGTATTTCGCGCCTAACTCCCCTATAATTTTGAAAAGTCTGTCCTGGTAATATTCTTCAAGTTTGTTGTACTCGTCCTCTCCCCACCCCTTGTCAGACATGAATTGTTGAACATCCGGGTTGCTCTTCCTAAAAATTAAAAAAATGACAATCTAAGGGTGTTGTTCACATTCTCTTGTGCTTGTTGTTCGAGTCACAGCACAGAGAACGGAGCGTACTTTCATCCGAGAGTCCTCCCGAGGTCCGAGATCTGTTGCATAGAAATGACACACACTGCAGACACTGACTATTATAGTCTCGTTACCCAGACTGCTCTGCGGGGCCCTATTCCGGTCGGGCGGCCGGAAGAGATCCCCACAGAGCAGTCTGGTTAACCGAGACAAGACAGTGACATGATTTATCAAAGAACTTTAGAGCTCAGCTAAGTACGCATGCGTACATCATGTATATGCAGTAAACATCTAAGGCAGTTCCCAGTTTCAGCTATTGACACTTTTACGCACAGCGATTCTGAGGCGGTACAGTTTCCGTCTAATTAAGCACTTCTGTTGTTTTCTTTTGTTTTCTTTTGTTTTGTTTTCTAATGAATATGAACTTTCTATATTAAATGGAGCTCTTACCATCATTCATAGCGAACTTCATCGGCACCAAGATGTAAATGAGTGTCCGGGAACACCTCGACGATCTCGGAGAAAAAATCCGCGAGGAATTCGTAGGTTGAATTTAATATCGGGTTGATAGGACCGTAATCGGCGTACTTGTTGTAAACTATCTAAAAGTTTGTAAAAATGACAAGCCTTTTTTGTGACAACGGTCGAAAGATACTTGAGAGTAGAGTAAGCTGGTAAGGGTAGAAGTGATTACATGGACGATATGATGTTAAAGCAGTCATTGCAGAAGTATTTTGAGTGGACCACTTACAATGTGACCTGCGGGTGACGATAGGAGCAATGTGAGACTTGTGGCATTGCTCAGTTCTGCTGTGAGAACTAGCATCATGATTGGAACTTTCCTCTCGGCTGTTTTTATTTTTCATTCAGTTAATTTTGAATGCTACCATTACAAAACGAGCGAGCAAGCCCTTACTTGTCTCGGTTTACCATCGGCCCAGCACTCTGTTAGTAGGTTGGGTACGCCTTTCCTCCAGGAATACATATGCCCCGGTGTATCGAACTCGGGTACGACTCTGATGCCACGTAGGCGGGCATACTCAACCACCTCGGCCATGTCCTTCTGAGTGTATACCATATCAACAGGGTGATAGGCTCCCTGTTTGAAGTAACATGAAAAAAGAGTCTCTGTTAAACGGACAGTTTGAGTATTAATCGGTTGTACTGACACCGACCAAGCTAAATAAATTTAGGGTACCAAAATGAAATCAGAACCGGGCTTATTCCCAATTTTCAAATGGTCAAATCGTAGGATATTTTGGGGAGAAGGGGTGTTTACTTGTGAAATTCAAACTGTCGCCGTGCGCATGAACCTGAGAAAAAGATCTACAATGTTGTGAGGATGACATTTTCTTCTGTGAAATTATTTTTGCTATATCACACTTTCAGTTCACCATAATTTTCAAATTTAAGGTGGAATGTTTTTGTCAAGCTGTCTCAAAGAAAATATCAAACTTATGGTATAGTAAGCGCCTTTGGCATAGATATTACTACTCTCAGTTTTAAAATACTTTTCGATACTAGTTTACTGCTGTTAGAGTTCATTTTGAAGTCGTGCATGGCCTAAAGTTAAAAAATCGCCATCTTGTTTTATGGTGTTTTTTTGTTTTTGTTTATTTTTAAATAGAAAATTTATTCTCCATAGTGTTAACACAGGAATGGCTGCCATTTTGAATTTCAAATATCGGTATTAAATTTAAGATAATGACTTTCTCTGGTCTGATTTTCTTCTTGGTTTCGAAAGGGAATGGTTCAAGTTTACAGAATTCGTCGCCCTTTACCGTAAGGTAAAGGGCGACGAATTCGGACGCGCACACGCTTTAGAACATTTCTGCGCAGATTTTACTCCAGCCTGCCGCAAATGGGTTATTTTGTAGCGCATGTATTTAACATCACCTGTCATTGTTGAAATTGCGCTTTTACCTAATTTTTTGACCCAGTCTCTTAGAAATACATATGACCTTTAACCTTGTCATATTTTGACCCCCTAGGAAGCTGGTTTTTATTCAATATGAGCGCAAAATTAACATTTCTCTCACATTTACATGGCGCATTAGACTTGGTTCAAGTCGGTGAATTTTAAAAAAATAAAATCGTTTATAATAGTTTCTCTTGTGTCTCTCCTATTTCGTACAAACCTATCCGGAATTTGGCAGCTCACGCCAGGTTTTCCCAGCGATTGAATGCGTCACGTTTGAGTCTGCGCAGTAGTGAGTTAGTTTCTGCCGGATTGTGATTCCGGGTGAAACTCCGCTGTATAGCGTTCACCCTACTCATCGCGTCCACTCACGCGCGCGTTTCACATGAAAGCAAAATACAAATCATTGCGTTCACTCCACTCAAACATTCACAAATCACAGACTTGAACCAAGTCTAATGGCGCATATAACCCATTCACCTGGAGATATGGTAAAAAGTAGCGTGGTGACACCCTTTTATTAAAGGTGTAAACTAAATGGTATTATGTCAGGATTTTATTCGCCAAGTTTGGTCAAAATGACACCATCCAAAGCGACAGGAAGAAAGTTCGAAAATTATGTAGTGATATAATTTCGATATCGTCATTTTGTAATCGATACTTATGTTAAAATTTCTTTACAAACATCATGAAAACTATACATTCGATAGGTATTGATCTTAATTCTTGGTATTTATTAAAATTAACTCATTTGCTAAGCGTTTTATAATTGCTTTCTTTAGTTTAATTTCTAACGACGCCATTTTAACGTCCGTTTCCATGGAAACGAGCGTGGTGACCCCAATTTTTTATTTCATTTTCGCACTTGCACAACTTCCAAGAATATTTGTGCAAAGTTTCAAGAAAATGACACCACAACCTAAGTTTGACGTAATTCGTAGTACTTCGGGACCTTAATAGACCCCTAATAAATGCTGTTTGAATAACAACCGTTGATAAGCTGAAGGTTTTCCTTGGTTACATATAATTCCCGATTTCCGACCTAAATGTATTTATTTATGAGTACATTCAATGAGCATTGTTTCAGCGTGTAAATCAACATTAACGCGATTGGAACTAATTTGGGATAATTGGATGCTGAAGTAATGTATGTTTAATCTGCAAATGTAAGCTCATCTGCCTTTCTTTTTATTTTTTACACTTGTTTTTATGAGTTGCAACATTTAGCTATAGGGCACCTAACACTTTTGATAAATTTGAACAATATGAAGATCCAATTATCCCAAATTAGCTCCAATCGTGCTATATAGTTATTATCAATGACGAATATATATCGATCGGCCAAAATTGTGCTCTGTCTGTTTAGTTACATACTTTGTCACTTAAGGCGGGAAACTTCTTGCTCTGGTACGGGAAAGACTGGGTGTCGACGAGATGCCAATGAAAGACGTTGAACTTGTTGTACGACATAGCATCCTGTGGGCGGAAGAACAATACAATAAAGTTTTAAGAATAGTTAGCTAGATATTTCAGACAGGGCGGAAAGTTTAAAATTCTAAGTGAATTCTTTCGTACTTTGTTGGCAATATGGTGACGTTGGACTTTTGCTTTGCTCGGTGGTACTTGCGATTCGCAGTAGTTTCGGTCCCCATGGTTGCAACTCGGAAACAATTCACTGTTCTCACATTTTTAACGCTGTGTCGTCTTCAGAAAACATGTGCTGAGGCAAAAAAAAAAATTGTTTCTGGTCATCGCGGGAATCATTTCAAAGTGTGCACGTCAACTCTTTTTTTTTTCCTGTTTTTCATTTGCCCTATGGAAAAAAGAGAAAAATGTATCAATTTCCAAAAAAAAAAATTGAAAAATTGGAAAAAATCGCGTCGCCACATCATTTTTGCCACATGTCAATGACCAGAAACAAACCTATTATTTTGTTTTGGCCTAACTAACTAAATTTTGGTTTTATCGAATTGCATGATGGGAAATAAGTCAAAACAACTTTTCCTTTTCAGAATATATCTCCACAGTGCTTAGATAGTGGACAGGTGCAAACAAATGCCAAAAGCTCAGTAACATTTCTGAAACCTTCAAGTCAAAAAGTCAGTCGATCTGAAATGGACTAAGTTCAGTTAAAGGTATACTGTCACCTATTCCAATTTTACCACAGTTGCCATGGAAAAAGAAAATCTAACCAATCACAGATTTTAAGCGGGTGGCCGCTTTTTAAAAATAGCGCCCTCACATTGGCATTTTGAATACCAAGGAACGTCCCTTTGACCATATATGGGCATATTTAGATAGCAGGTGACCGTATACCTTTAAAGGACCAGCAACTGTAACTTTAGATGATTTTTTCCACTATTCTTGCTTTTTAATTTCAACTACAGTCGCCTGTTCTACTCTCCCTGAAGCATGTTGAGGTACACAACATTCAAGTCGTTAACTCAGCCTGTAGGCTACATTGTATAGAATGCATTGTTGGACCACATCTGTCGATGTCTTTCAAAAAAAAACAAAAAAAAAAACAGTCATGCCGAAATGCATTGATACTTTCCTTACCAAGTTTCTGAGTATGATGTCAAGCGGTATGAAGTGCCGGCTGGTATCGAGCATAATTCCTCGATACTTGAAACGAGGAAAATCAGACACAGTGCTCTTGTTGATGTAGTACTGTGTAGGATAGATAAATAAGAGACAGAGAAAGGAAAATCAGAATGAAGATTTCCATGGTCATTGATTATTAAATGTATGAAGGCACTCGACGTCCTAAGGTATTCAAGTTGTGGATAAGAGAAATCGAAGCCCGACCGGCAAATCGGGTACTGGAGATGAAAGCAGTTTTATATCGGATTCAAAAGTTTAGCGCGGTTATAACATAATTCAGTTTTCAATTATCAATTCAAAATAAGTGATGCTCGGTTTTTTTCTTTTCCATGTAATTATATAAGATTTTCTTAGGCTTCATTTTTATTTGCTGTTTTCGCTTCGTGTTTTGGAATCATTTTTTCTTTAATTTCTCTGTTAAAAACAATATGTGCGACTTTTTTGGATCTAGGATGTTGAATTTTAATTTTTTCCTGCTCTAGGTAAGAACTTTCTACATATAATTCGAAACGCGCTGCTGTGTTGATGGATAGTTTTGGTACGGATCATCTTCCGGTCGACAAAGAACGCTTCATTCTTTCAAGTATTCTTCCTTTTTGCTTTCATAATTCTCAATTACGTAACTGTACAGATTGCTACTTTGGGCTTGCAGTAAGTAAAACTGTAGACCGGACAAACGTAGGCGTACTATTAATTCATAGACGTCAGGCATTGAAACAGAGAAGAAGGCGGAGCAGCGACAGCCATGCATTGTACCTCATGTCCCCAGCCATCATCAAGTTGATAGACCATCTGACTGAAAGTTTCCAGACCTGAAGGAGAGAGAGAGAAAAGTAAAACAAGTAGTTAGACACAAAACTGTCACCGTGTTAGTTTTACGTGTTTGCATCTCGTCATCGTCAACAGAAAGATACATGTTCACCATGCCCCGTCTTGTTCAATGAAACTTAAGAATACTCAAAAGTAGAAACAATAACAAAAAGTCAGCAGCAGTTCAAAGAAGTAGTATTTTATCGCAATTACAAATATTTTTCGGAAAGATTTCTACGTCGGCAACCATTACAAATACACTCTTTCATTTTATATATCATTATCGTAAACAAAATGTTAAGAAAATCATGCCCGAGGTTTTTCATTATTTCAACTTCTTCGTAAAATGATACTTTTTGGGGCCGATGGAAATAACTTTCGATATTCTAGTTCATAATAAACGCCTGTAGCCTGTTTTTGAAATTATTTATTGCTTATAAATTTTCATTGTTTTATTTTAAAGGGCGAATAAATATCGAATAGCGCAGCAGTCCAATGTGTATACCAATGACACGTTGGTATGGGCTACTGAATATGAGGCAATGTGCAGGGTTTCGGAAGATTGTAGCTTATTGTTCAGCCGAATATCTTTCTCATTACCGTATCATTCCGAACAGCCAATCAGCTACAGAATGGCCTTAATTTTAGACTCCCTAAGTTGCCGTAAATAGTTCAAATCGATCTATCACTTATATATGACCTTCCAAGCCGCCTCACAGCTGCAGTTGAATATTGCAGATGAATACGAGGCTACATGATTTTTGTCCAAATACATCTTATCTAAGAATTCTTTTCAATTGATTTGATAAGTAGCAAGAAATCGACCCCTGGTGATAAAATGAAATAATAGGTTCAAACTTTAGAAAAAAATTACCCTCACCTTTTAGAGCTCCCCATACTTCATCGGCCTTTAAGACTCCTTGTCCATCGTCGATCGATAATGTATCTGTGGAAGCAATCGGACGGGTAAAACCAGACAAATACCTTGCCAGTAACTTGCCTGAAGTCAATTTAAAATCAAAGTGACATAAATGAAAACTGGCCGATATCGATGATGGCCGATGGTAAGGTGAGCAAGGAATGTACGGAAGTCAAGGAATGACTTGCGTCGGAGATAATCTAGTAAGATACTACGTTTTGAACATGATTTATTACTTAGGCAGATTACTCAATTACTGACAGTGGATCCGCGATGTAATCCCTGATAAAATTATGCGCTCAGTCATTTCAGCTCGATACTATAAGTAGTTTTATGACATTAACTGGCAAATAATTTTTACAATAGCATGCAAATAGGACTCTGGTATTTCGGAGATTAACTGTCCTTATATTCACTAGTATTTATAGCGTTTTTGATTTATACTTTGAGATTTGTTGAGAGAGATTTAACTTTTGAACATTGATCTGATCAGGTCGCGCTACACTACAGCTAGGAATTCACTTCGTCTTTGTGCAATTAAGGTAGAGTGCGTCTCATGGACAGATATTCAGACACTCAAACGTTTACAATACTTTTCTTGTCTACAGCTTGTGGGGGCTTATTATGAATCTCTTGGAGTGAGACAAGTTTTCACCGTCTTAGTCATGTTTTGTGAAAATCGAAAATATAATTTTTACCTTGGAGATGACAGGGATGGCGACGACTTTGAATGTCAGGTAAGCTTATCAGTAATATCTATTTCTCTAGTTCCAAAATTTGCACATTGATCCCTGATTGTATTCTTAGTAACAGTAGGGGTTGGAAGTCTCATTGATGAGGGAAGTTTGAGCAAAAGTTTAAGTCTTTCTCTTTCGAGGTGTTTACCACGAACAAAGCTTCTTCCCCATTTGAAAAGGCATGTTCAGATGCCTGTCTAAAACTCACACAGCCGTGACGTCACGCAGCGTGGACAATAGTCCATTGACTATAAAAAGTGTCACTGACACAAAATGAGGAAGTGATGTACTTCGTGAGGATTCTGGCATATTCTTATTTTTCAAATGTATTAAAACCACATTACCAAATTAAGGAACCGGTTTTTAGATCGCTATGTTATGAAAATTTGTCACGTTTCACGCAGTAACAAGAAGTTTAAATTTCGTTTTGAATTCTTATCCCCACTCACATTCCATTTTCAGCATCCCTAGGATCTTATGGCCATTCCCTAACAGCGTCTGGCACGGACTTATAAGATCAATATGTTTACAGAACACTACGAAATACCCATAGCAAGCAAAGAGCTCTTTAGTACCGTCTATATCTTGCACTGCAAGTACGTTATTTGAGAATCAATATTCTGGATTGTAGAATGCCGTCAGTACCGAGACAGAGACTACATCGGCCGTGGCCGTGCATGTAAGTTCTCAAATAGCAAGAAACTATAAGGCATGTCGAGGTAATGCAAGATAGAATCGTAGTGCGCCCGTAGTTTTTACAAGGTACAATGAAACAGTATGGCTTCATGCCACCTGGATTGTACGACATTTCGACCCAATATTATCTCTAAGATATGAGTATCATATCTCGTTTCTCACATAACCTGCGGTTCACATGAAGATAAAACAATCTCATGATTG
>LD347906.1:27802-38256 GCA_001465055.1 Ptychodera flava | reverse complement strand
TGAAAAATACGCTCGGGAAATGACATGTTTTTATCGATATCTCGCGATCCGCGCGCAGTCGCCACGTCAAATATCGACCGTTGGCATTAAAAAAATGTGTTTTAAATATGTTACCAAATGGGAGTGCCTCTTTAAAGTCTTCATAAAACCACCACATCCGGGGAATAAAATTACAAGGGGGTGACACTCCTATATTTTAAATCTAATTGGTCAACTTTGTCATTGCAAAGTGGCAGCATGGGATTTAGTTCTTGGCTGTAAAGTTGCATTTGAATCGCATTCTTTGCAAGATAACGTATAGTCTTTTCTGTAGACATGTCGCTGGTCAAACCGGAAAGATGTGCCACGGTGTTCAAAATACTGCAACTCTCTGGCATGCATTGTAAGGCAATGGAACAGCTGTTAGAATCTGTCACTGTTTATAAAGCAAGCGTTAAAAGTGTTTCTTACTTTCATCGAGATCCTTGGAGAATCGGTTGATGATTCGACCTGAGGGCGTTGTATCGAAGAATTTCATGGGACTCTTGAAAACTTTCACGAACACGATGTCATGCATGTTAGTCGAGGCTCTGAGGGTTGCCTACAGGAATAGACGTAAAACGTGAGACTTCCATGTTCTATACATGCGGATTCTGACGATCTCCTTTCCCCCGCAATTTTCTTGTCAAAGTTAAGCTTTGTTATGACTTTGTCACCGAGAAACTAGCACATACATGCAATTAAAAATCCTCCGCAAATACATGCAAGTCACTCTCTCATTCAGTCACTGATGTATCAGTGGCCGGGCCGTGAGCCCTAGCCATGGTTCTGTATTCAATAAACAAGTTCAACATATATATATATATATATATATATATATATATATATATATATATATATATATATATATATATATATATCACATTGAATTACGACACATACATACATACATACATATATAGGTATGGTCGGACAGACAGACACACATTACAGAAAAATAGACAAACGGTGATTCTTACCGTAACATTCAAACACAGTGATAGCAGTGGGCGGACAGACTGGCTAATGGGTAGACAGACAGAGCGACATATAGACAGACATATATTATAAAATTTTAAACATGCACACGGTTAGGTTCTTACCGTAACGTAGGAATAACTCTTCATTAATGCAATGATCACTAGGAAGACAACGGCTGCACAGTAGACATAGGCAAAACCATAGACATCTTCTTGACAGTGCGGACTACTACAGTAGGTAACTTCTCCATCGTCTCCAATAATAGTGTTATTCTGAATGAGAAAGCATCAGTCACAGGGGGATCCTATCTATACATACGGTATAACTTTAATGTGTCGGAAGCAAGTTCACAACAAAGCAGTTTTCGATTTACAATAACATCCTCTCTTTAACAACGCATTGGGAAAAACTCTCTTCACACTTTCATACACAACATTTTGATTACAAGGTGAAGATTGCACTGCAACGCTTGGTCATTGGTTTTTGGATGAAACAAAGGGTATCACATTGACAACCGCAAGCTATTGTTGAAAGCGTTTTTCAAATAAAATAAAACAACCTGGCGTTCTGCACTCGACTTCTTCTGGAAAGTACAAGAGTACACTGATAATCCATGGAGTATTTAAATAGGATTGAAATTAATTTTAAGGTAGAATGCGCCTCAGGACAGATATTTGAACTCTCAAACTTTTACAATACTTTTCTTATATACCACTGTGGGGTTCATTTTAAAGCCCTTGGTGAAAGAAAACTTTTCATCGTCCTAGTTTTTCGAAAATCGATTTTTTTTATTCCTCCATAGTGTGAATACATGGATGGCGGTCATTTTGAATTTCAAATCTCGGTAAATCTTGGGTAAATTTCTCTCTGTACTACCAAAATTTTCACGGTGAATCCAATTTGTATTCTTGATTTTGAAAGAGAATGGTTGAAGTATTCCTTGATAAGTTTGAGCATAAGGTGAAGTATTTCACTTTCGAGGCGTATAATACTTTAAGGATGATGATGCGCTCCAAAGCAAAACAACACCATCGATGGCCGGCGTACCTGAGATCCGATATCAAGCCAAAGACTGAGCCAGGTATTCACGAAAGTCTGGATTGTGATGACAAAAATGAAAAGCATAAAAACCCAGAACATAGCACAGTAACCACCGGCATACTGGAAATATCTTTTGTACGTGTGACCTCCAACACTTCCACTGCCCTTTTCTTCCTTGGTAGTCAGTTTTCCTAAAATTGGAGAAAAAAAGTGTCATGATTTTAAGATCCATTATTTCTAATTTTTTTCAATGTTTTTGTTTATAATATCAACCACATTTGTTTTTCTACTCCTGGCCCAAACATTTTGAGATATACTGTCATGGTAGCGTGGATGAGAGGTGGGTAGCTATGGGTTATCTTTGATACATACACTCTTTGGTAGAACGCTGGAGTAGAAGAGACGGCAACACTAGGTCCACAACATTGGGGGGGGGCGTAAAAACGGCACCTTCTTAAAGCATATTCTTTGAGAAATGTTCATACTGTATGATAAAACTGCCAAATGAAAGCAAATTCATCCCTGTTAATTGTGTGCATTCAACCTTCTACCCTTACTAATTTTCAGTGGCCGCAAAACAAATAATTTACTTCTTCGGGCTTTGAAAAAAAAATAATGTTCAGAGAATTCGTGTGATTCGTCAGTTAGGCCTCCCCCCCCCTCTGTAATGGAGAAGTCTTTCTCACACGCCATTTACCAATTCTTATTTATTCCTATGCTCATCCATGAGCTGTGCCAGCCTCGTGACAGATTATGGGGGCGTCAATACACTTGTTTCACCATTTCAATACTTTCGCACGTCAGCGTAACATGTTTGTATTAGTATTTACATATCCTGATTATCATCTTCTGTTTGCTCCTTTCAACGACAGTTTGTCTTACAAGCATGCACACTATAAAACGACGGGGAAGTGTTTACGAAAAAAGCTAAACTTTTGTTTAAATGTGTATGTATCACGCCCCCTCCGGACAGTTTTTCAGAAAGCAATCGTCCTTAGCGACTTCCTAGCATTCCCACGATCACAGTCACCTGTTCCGCTCTGCCCCTATAAGCCCCGTAGATGTGTAAGCTTATACACACAGGGACGCGTTATCTTCCGAGTTGTGTCATGCGCGCGCCGCAAGTACTTCTGATATAAGAACAACGGCAATACCCTTAATCTTGAAAATACTATTTTTACCATCAGATGGACAAATAAATATTTATTAACAATTAATATGTTATTGTGAACAAGCAAACAAGGTAAACAACTGTTGCAAAAGATCGAGTCATAGTGTTCGAAAATGGGTATTCACAGTACCAATACTCGTCATAATTCATGTAGCGCATCGCATGGCTATATTCGAAAGATAACGCGTCCCCGTGGTACGCACATCCATATCCATGAGGCGCGTAGGCGTTGAGCGGAATTTTAGAACACAAATGACTGACTGTGCTACGATCAAAGTATGGGGGAAATTATTTCAAAGAACCGGACACGTTAAAGGCTGAAGGATTCGGTCGCGTATGGGTACTCTACCAACTCTATCCCAGCCATACACGACTGAAAGTTTCAGTCTGTGGACACGTGTGAGAAACAATAAAGCGTTACTCACCGTCGAGTCCTTTACCAAGATTGGCGCTGTCGTCGTCCATATCGGTGGGGTCCGCCACTGTCAAAAAGCCGGACGCGTCTTCATGGAGCGTGCTGCGTCTGGATGCACTGCCGGTGCGTTTGCGACTGCGTGACGTACTTGACCTGGAACGGACGCTGCTGCCCTTGCGTTGTAGAGTCCCGCCATCGGCGAGCTCTTCCAGATCGACCGGCGGTTCTTCTTCGTCGCTGTAGTGAGTCTTAATCAGGAAGGCATATTCTCCATCTTTCTTCATGAGATTGTCATGTGCTCCACGTTCAACGATTCTTCCTTCTTTCATCACTAACACTTCGTCGCACTGACTCAGGTACTATAGAGCAAAAAAATAAGTTTTAAGCTTACTGTAAGTTCTCTCTCTCTCTCTCTCTCTCTCTCTCTCTCTCTCTCTCTCTCTCTCTCTCTCTCTCCAACCGTCATGACATAGCTGTCCGATATCAGACATTGCTATCGGAAAGAGATCAACTTATCAAAATTTAGGGGTTTTTTTACCCCAAACATACAACCCTTTCATCCTTCGAGTAAACTATTGCTATCATACTAAACTTTAGATTCTCTGCTTTTTGCAAATATAGAGGATGAGGGAGTTTCCTTGTCGTCTTTAATAAAAAACTGTCGGCAACGTGCAGCTACACCTGAAAAGAACTCACCTGAAGTTGATGGGTAACAAACAGAATAGTCTTTCCTCGAAGAGCGCCCCGAATCAACTGTTTGAAGAGATGCTTGCCAACATGAGCGTCGACCGCGCTCAGTGGATCATCCAACAGAATGATGTCTCTGTCAGTGTAATAGGTTCTAGCCAATGAGACACGCTGTTTCTGCCCACCGCTCACGTTCAGACCTCGTTCACCGATCTGGTGGCGTAAACAGTGAAGTTATATAGACAAATTTCAAGCGATATATATATATATATATATATATATATATATATATATTTATATATATACACAAAATGTATATATATATATATATATATATATATATATATATTTATATATATATATATATTTATATATATACACAAAATGTATACAATGTGCCCTCCCGTATATATATATGGTGTGCATACAATAACATGTTGTTGGGTGTGCGTTTGTGTGTGCGCTCGTGCGCATGTCTGCGGGTGGGTGTGTGTTGTATACATACGTAGGCCTATTTACCTACCAGAGTACTCCACACATACATACATACATACATACATACATACATACATACATACATACATACATACATACATACACACATACATATATACATGCAAGCAAGTATGTGTATATATATAAGTACAGTAAGTATGCAGCATACTCACTTCTGTCTCTTCGCCGTTTGGTAAGATAGCCAGATCTGGCTTCAGGCAACACGCTTCCAGGGCAGTCTGATATCGCTTTTTATCGTAGGGCGTATCGAAAAGGATGTTATTTTTCACCGTCCCGTTCAGGATCCAGGCTTGCTGGGTTGCAAGGGCGAACTTCCCGTCGATAGCCAGGGACCCGCTGATGCATTCCAGCTGGTTGATAATGGCACTCACCAAAGATGTTTTGCCGCTTCCAACACCCCCACAAACACCGATCAAGCCACCCTAGGAATGTAAAAGAATGCGTAATGATGTATTTTAAGAAGTTTAGCTGACCGTCTCAATTGACCTTTGAGTTAAGACAAACGTTTTTACCTATATATCCGTGAAATTAAGGTAGAATGCGCCTCGATTGACGATAGATATCCGGACTTTCAAATTTTTACCATGCAGTTTTGTGGGAGCTCATTTTAAAACTTATGGAGTAAATATCGTATTCATCGGCTTAGTCTTGTGAACATTGATTTTTTTTAGGGGGGAAGTTTGATTTTTCCCCACGGAGTTACAGTCGTATGGCGGCCATTTTGAATTAAATATTCGGGTGATTTGTTTCTTTAGTACCAAAGTTTGCACGGTGACCCCTGATTTTTTATTGTTAATTTCGAAAGGGAGTGGTTTATAGTTTCCTCGAGGAAAATTTGAGCAAAAGTTTAAGTCTTTCAATTTCGAGGCCGAACGAACTACCTCCACTCAACAGTATTATTCCCATCTTTTCTCATGGAATTCATATTCCTATTCAATAATCCATGGGTCTATCATTAAACGCACAGCATTCTAATCGTTCATATTTTTGCTCGTTTTTAAAGGTATATTGTCACTTGTTCAAATTTTGCCACAGTTACCATGGAAAGATAAAATCTAACCAATCACAGATTTTAAGCGGATGGCCGCTTTTAGCGCCCTCACATTGGCATTTTGCATACCAAGGAACACCCCTTTGACCATACATGGGCATATTTAGATTACAGGTGACTGTATACCTTTGAGGAAAGAGGTATGCGGCAATTCTCTCAACAACTCTGGCTTTCAACATTGAACTGTTTAGAGATACAATATTACGTAATGAGATCAGGAGCAGGGCGCCACCCCTTCCAAAAATGTGGCTAGAGTTCGGAATAGGGTAAGAGTAAGTGTCTGATTGGGAAAGAGGTAAAGTGTTTCTTTGAATCCCCTCTACAGGGAAGCGTACTAAGGTAGTACGTGCGTCGAAAGAGAAAGACAAACTTTTGCTCAAATTTTCCTCAATGAAACTTCCAATCATTCTCTTACCAAATCAATAATAAAAATCAGGGGTCACCGTGCAAAGTTTGGTACCAGAGAAACAAATTACCTAACACATATCGATATTTGACATTCAAAATGGCCGCCATCCCTGTCTTAACTCTACGGAGAAGAATACAATTTAAGACGGTGAACATTTTTTCTCAATCCAAGAGCTTTAAAAATGACCTCCCTCCCACAAATGGTAGATCAAAATCAAATTGAAAACATTTCAGCGTCCGAATATTCGTCGATATCTCCGAGGCGTATTCTACATTAAGCTTATGTACTTCAAAATTGCAATTATTTGTGTGACGTCACCTCACCTTTGGCAGCTCAAAGTTAATGTCATGAAGAACCATATCATACATCTCATCCAGAGTCTTCTCTTTGATACCGAATTTCTTTTCGTCTCTCTGCCGTTGGAGGAGCTCTTCGTCGTCCAGGATTTCTTCCTGCTTTTCCCAGGCAAATGTCGCATTTTTGATCTCGATGGCATTCTTAGGGTTCTTTGGTTTTCTCATGCAGGGCAGGTAGTCGGTCATATCAAGGATTAACTGTAAGAGGAATCGAAATATGAAAGTAATTTCCTGCACCATCATCGCCATGCGTCTTAAAGTAATTGCCTTTCTTTAACTACTCGCCAACTTCACAGCAGCGCGGCAGAAATCTTCGAATATAAAGACGACAAGCAGATTGAATTTTCAATGGATCCTGACGGATGTTTTCCTCTCATAAATTGCAGATTTCTTACGATACCCGATACCAATGTTTACAAATATACAGTCATCAAAACGACAGAGCTCGACTCTTTGTTTCCTATCTATGTCATACCAAGGAATTGATTCAAATTTATATTATCTATAACTTATAGGCACATAAACCGTACTCCTGAGATCTTGCCGGACACTAACTATATTAAAGAGGACAGTAGCTTTATCTTTCGATGTTTCTATCAAATTTGCTGTGTTTGTTCAATACATTTCTTTGTTCTACTCTCCAAAGCTGTCCGAAATGCTACGTTGTCAATTTGTCAACACAGTCTGTATATGTGGAATGTCCAATACAACGGTCTGCAACTGAACTGTATAGCCTGGACTTCGATTCATTTCTTGGCAACATCGTTACATAGAGCGAGCAATTTCAATGCGTAGTGTTTGCGAGGTTAAATCTTTCATTTCAGCATACTCTAAGAAGGAGAGGGAGGAATAAACTTATTTTCTGGGATGAAAAATAATGAAAATATTGTCAATAGTTACGACTACTGTCCGTTTTCTAAGTCATAGACAGTTTTATGTGTTGCTGCTGTTGTTGTTACAGATGGATAGTACAACTTGTTTAACAGACGCTAACTTTTCTTACCTTCATTCGGAGCAAGGCTACCGAACTCTCCGACAAACCTCTGACGGCAAACGGCGTGGTGGCCACGGTGTACCTCATTGCGTTGTACAGAGCGACGATGGTAAAGGCCTGACCAAGAAGAGACATGTCAAAGCATATAAAATTTGAATTTCGAAGCATTATAAATGCCCAAAGAGATTGAACGTCAGGATTTGTACGTCACGAACGAACGTGCCGATCCTAGACTGAAATGATCGTAAGATTATCGAGTTCTCAACACCGTGACTACCAGCGATATGAATCTATCGATTGGAAATGATGTTTCATCGATAAATAATACGCATAAGCTTATACATTCGCAGAAAACCCAAGGATGACGAAGTTAGCTGCTTCACGTTGTCACTTGTGTAGGAAGGTGGACCCTGTGTAAAAAAGTCGACGGGTCTTGGACAATACCACGGCATCGTTGTTTGTGAGGGGAGGGGTGTAAACACTGAGAAAATATGTTTGGAACTCAATTGTTTAATTTTTGGTATTTTACTGACTCACCACCGCGCAGAAACACAATCATTTAGTGGTGTACGTGGTGTATATAGCACGGAGAAATGGCCCAATAATGACGTGACACCACAGGGCCTATCGAGTAAGCACTCAGTTGATTCATAAAATGGTAAAAATAAATGTTAAAAAGTGCAGAAGCGACGCAAAGCATTGCTTCGCTCCTCGCCATATTTATCATTATGGAGATAACTTTTTGTCATATTAATAAAAAAGCAAGTAAGTGTTTGCTGCCTCCCCCTTCCGGTAAGACCAAGAGCACACAACCAAGACTAACCTGGGTGGAAGTAAAGACTAACCTGGGTGGAAGTAAAGACTAACCTGGGTGGAAGTAATTTCGTTTCCGGTAAGGATAAACCCGGTGATGCAAATGACAGCAGCGACGACGCAGACGAGGGGACTGACGGTCAAGTTCACACTGGCGACGAAGGCCGCCTTTGTCAGGTATTTCCTCTCCATGTCACGGATAGCTGAAATTTAAAAAAAAAGGCATGGGCCAAACAAGAAAACTGGCGACGGCTGTCAAATTCACTGCAAGGTGTATAATATCACAGTGCTAAAAATTAAATGACATGCCTCCTGATTTCTAATGTATATTCGTACTTTCTCCATAGAGTTCGGGAACGTCTGCATAGAAAGACCCACAAGACAATTACGAATGCCAGATGAAGTTCATGAACAACATGTTTGCCCATCTTTTTGACGCATTCTCGCTTTTTAGAAGTCAAGCTAGTAAAGAAAAGGGTCGCTGCGGTTACTTTCTTCAAGTTTCTAAGGACGTGAATTTCTCAACAAGAATGCAAATGAGAAATCAAAAAAAAAAGTTGTTCGTTGTCAGCACGCGGATCACTTGAAAGATTTCGCTTCAACTTTTGTTTTCTACTTCTGTGGAGCAGAGATTGACGATAAAGAACTGGAGTATCAGAGACATGAGGTGGTGTTCTTTAAACAAGCGATCTCTTCCTGTAGCGATCAAATAAGCAGAATTCGATACAGCACACGAATATTTACCGTTAACTGTATGTACGGAAAGTACATTGATTGACCAGAACTAAAAATATAAAAATGAACAGGGGCGCTTCGTCGGCCGCATTTTGAATTTCAAATATCGGTAAATGACGGGTAATTTGTTTCTAAAGCGACCCTGATTTTTATTCTTGATATGGTAGGAGTATGGTTGGAAGTTTCACTGAGGAAACTTTTGAGCAAAAGTTGAAGTCTTTCACATTCGAAGCGCATACTACATTAAAGGAACAAAGTCGGCCATTTTTCATGAATTTTGTTTGATACGAGATACCACTTATATTGTTTAACATGTTGAAAGATAGTGAATGAATGGGTGACTATGCATATATTTGACCCTGGTTTTAGACACGACACATGAAACCATGGTGAAAATGAATTAATGGTCATGACCATTAATTCATTTTCGCGATGGTTTCATTTAATTTGTTGAAAACCGGGGTCGAATATATGCATTGTCACCCATTCATTTACTTTCTTTCAAAATGTCAAACAATATAAGTAGTATCTCGTATCAAACAAAATTCATGAAAAATAGCCGACTTTGTCCCTTTAATGAAGCCAAGCAGACGTACCTGCGATCGATTTCGAGAAGGACAACTCCCAGGCGTACATCTTAATCAGTTTGACGCATATGATCATTTCATTCATCTTGCGCACGCGCAGATCGGTAACTTCGATGGCTAGCTTTCTGTAGTGGGTCATAAGTCTTGCAAGTCCGAGCTGAAGGCACGGGCGAGAGAAATGTCAGCGTTATTTCAACGTTCCTAGAGCCACTTGAAATTATATATGAAGAAGGATGCCGAAGATTATGTGAACTTCAAAAAGTTAAGCTTTTGTCATACTTGCCCGAGGAAACTTTAAGCTCATGATATAATGAAAACAATATGTATCAACCAATATGTATCTGTAAAGGCAGAGAATTTGCTCTTTTTACAGAATTAAACTGAACAAAAATATCAGCGTATAACCAGTCTATAGGAAAATTTAATCATCGATTTAAATGAAATTGTGAAAGCTTAACTGTCCCTTCGGCTTCTGCTTTCAAAATAAGTCCACACGACACAATATGCCATAAAAGTAAGATTTTGAGAATTGAGTCAAAATTTGTTTCTAGATTTCCTCAATAAATATTCATTTATGCAGAGTTTCTTAAAAGGTACTGTCTGAATATGCAAATGAACTGATTACGACGGATATTTATCTGGCTTAAATTTGAGCGAGCAGTATTCGCTGTCAAAGGGAC
>LD347906.1:9680-27780 GCA_001465055.1 Ptychodera flava | reverse complement strand
AAGACCCTAATACATTTTAAATCGCTGTATTATTGCAACCAAACGAGAATCGTTCACCATAGCATGGACAGACCAGATCACCCAGAAGACCGCTTCGCTTGGGGTTGGCTCTTTCGGTTTGAAACCCGGTGAAAGTAGACTAAATTTTACCTGACACGGGTAGAAGAAGATGAACACGAGACTCCCGAGAAGACCCCAGCCTCCGAGGAAAGCCGATGCCAGGATGATTATACCGAGTCCGAGCAGCGGACCAGCCACGATGAAGGAACCGAACTGACACGCATCGAATATACGCTGACCGTCATTGGCACAGAGGTTGACGAACTGAAACACAAAGCGGTCAACATAAAACCGGTAAGACAAAAGATATGCAAAAACAAATTCGTGCAATTCTAAAAGGTGAAAGAAATGTACGAGAACTTTGTCTGAAAAAGTAAATGTTATTATTTGTAAACATTTTGTCTTGTCAAATATTTGTGTATGTGTACATATATCAAAATTGAGAGAGAGAGTGTGTGTGTGTGTGTGTGTGTAGATGGATAGGTGGGATGTAGATTTGGTTATGTATGTATGTATGTATGTATGTATGTATGTATGTATGTATGTATGTATGTATGTATGTATGTATGTATGTACGTATGTATGTGTGTGTATGTATGTATAAAATATGTATGTATGTATGTATGTATGTATGTATGTATGTATGTATGTATGTATGTATGTATGTATGTATGTATGTATGTAGATATACATATATATCTATATTACAATTTTGATGTGTCTTCTCTAAGAAGTTAAGCGCTTGGTGCAAATTGCAGAGTGGCTCAAAGATAAAATTATATTCTCATAATTTCAAGGTTCGCAGCTTTTGGGGTTTTTTTTGTTTTTTTCAGAACCCCGAAAAAGTTGCTTTACAAAAATAGACATGATAGAGAGAATGGATGTGAGAGTTCTCTTTTATACATGGTATTATTTTATTTATTTATTTTTCATTTATTTTTGCTTTGGAGACCTTTTATCTACTAGTTGTGCTGTTTCCAACGCTTCACACCAACATACCTGTCCAATCGATTGATCCTGAAGATTTCTCAGCCTTGTCAGTTTCTTGAAAACTAGCGAAAGGCACGCTCCGCGAAGCCTGACCCCTGTGCGCATGTTCAGATGCCAAGCTAGGGCCGTACCCAGCGCTCGAAACAGCTCCGTCACAGTTATGAGGCAGCATAGCCCTACTGCGATGGACGTGTTTTTTTCATAAAACTCGATGTAGTTCATGATGAGACTGACCATCATAGCCTGCAAAGAGGTCGGAAACAGTTTTGCACGTCACGGCAACAGCTTATTATTTACTTGATTATTTTTGTTTTGCTTGATAGTATTCATATTTCATTATTATTATTTTATTTGTTGAGTCCTAAATGCCCTATCGGCATGAGGTAGAACATTATGACGTCGATAACTCGCAAGGTTTCAAGGGGTCAAACAAAATGATATATATCTGAAATGATGCAAAATTTACGAGAATGGTAAGCCTATCTTGACAAAGTGACTTTGCAAAAGTGAACCAGGTTGGGAAGTGATAATTGAACACATTCAAATATGCTTACGTCGCCAAGATGGCCGCAGTAGAACGATATCGTGAGGACGATACAACTCCATATATAACGCGTTTTCACAAAAGATAAACTTGCAGACGACAGCGTGGCATCCCTGTGTCCCTTTTTCTTTACTTCCGCCGACCAAATCCTCTCAAATCTGTAAAACGGTCGTTACAAGAGATTTATTGGCTCTATCTAATCCAAGTATTTTAACTAGCTTAATCGTTTAAATTTACAGAATAATCGTGTAACGGACTCTTTAAATGATATTGATCTCTAGTTGATCTAAAGCGCTATAAGCGATGAATCCTGTTCGCGCCGGTGAGGGCGTATCTCTGCATATGCATACAATTTTGTCGGCACAACAGCACCCCATCCTACCCCACCCAACACCATCCCATCCCATCCCATTCCACGGGGAAACTTGTCACTTGTAAACATTGGACAATATTTTAATATGTGAAGTATCGGTCTTCGTCGATCGAAAAAAAAGAAAACCTATCATAAGACATTGAGTAATGGAAAACCTCTCTGCTCACCTTTCCGCCTGTGCATTAGCCGAGTCGTATGGTGAAATTGGCCAGATGTCCTCTGCTTCAATATCATGTTTCCTAGCTTTCACGATGAGAGAAGTCTGCCATGTGAAGAATAACGTAGACAGGAAACCCGCATCGTCCATTGGGCAGTCACTGGTATTCAAAACCAACAGTAAGCATGTAGTTACCAACAAGACGAAGCGTTTTGAATTTGTGATACATAGTCGGTGGGAAAGCAATGAGATCGATAGACATCCAACTTTTAACTTTGTTGAGGAACAAAAGCCGTTCTTAAATCTGACACTACTAAACGTATTTTACGAATGAATGTACAAATTGTACAATTGATTGACACTCAAAAAGAAACTATGGCGGCTGCTTTGTATGTGTGTTTACTACAGCTATAGCAGGAGGCCATGATAAGGGATGGACCACCTCCTACCATTTTCATCTATTAAAGTTTACTTTATTGAATAATTTGCTAACCAGCGTCTTTAAATCTTTCTATACCTGAAAAAGCCACGCAGCGAGTTTTATGCCTTACACTGTGATGCATTTTCGCTTGGTCGCCGTCTTGACATAATTATTTTTTTACGAAGCAAGGTTTTTGCAGAATACGTCAATGCAGATCGTTTCCCCCAAAATATTTGAAGAGCAAACAGAAAATGAAACAATTCGATCTCAAACAGATAATACGCATAATCATGATAATGTCGTTCTCGCGTCCAGATCCAGCACTTTAATGCTGAAAGTTCTGACAAAGCTAGACTGGCCCTAGCTTTTCTATGGCGTACGCAGCCGTTATAACTGGCTGGCAATCAAGTTCATCCGACAACTTCACGCGACAGTTTGCCAAAGTATATACACAGTAGCCTAAATTCTGCCACCACTAATTCTTACTCTATCCTAATATTAATATGCCCACAGAGTTGGAGCAAGTCTAGAAGGAATAGTAAAATGGTGATGGCGCCACCACAGGCCGTTTCTATCACATTTACATGATCACATACATGTATTTGCCTACAACACTCCAGTTTCATTGCAAAACAAACGACTTACATATCTTTTCATCGCTTAAAAACTTAAAAGAATACAGTCACCTGTAATTTCAATATACCCATATATGGTCAAAGGGGCGTTCCTTGGTATTCAAAATGCCCATGTGAGGCCGCTGTTTTTAAAAAGCGGCCACCCGCTTAAAATCTGGGACTGGTTAGATTTTCTCTTTCCATGGTAACTCTGGCAAAATTGGAACAGGTGACAGTATACCTTTAAGTCAAGCCTTGTTTCAAAAGCGATTGACTTTTTCTTAAACCCCAGAGTATCCCTTAGTACACTGGACTTAAACTTTCGCTCAAACTTTCTTCAAGAAAACTTTAACATGTCTTTCAATATCATGAAGAAAAATTTTGAGTCACATATAAAATTTTGATACTGGGGGAAAAGTTATCTAAAATTTGTCAATATTTGTTATTCAAGATGGCCGCCATCCCTGAGTTAACTCTATTGGGAAAAATTAAATTTTCTCTTTTCAAAATAAATAAGACTGTGAAAAGTTTACATTGTAATTTGTACAAGCGCTTAAAATGAGCCAACACAAGCAGTAAACGAGCAAAATATTGTAAAAATTTGAGAGTCTGAAATATCTGTTATCGAGGATCATTTCACCTTCCGAGGGACACCAGGAGATTAGGGAAATGAAAAAAAGTGAAATTAAAATAAACTCACTGTCTCTTGCTCCAGCGTATAGGCTTCAACATTTCAAGGCACGGTCCATATTTTTCCCAGAAACCTTTCTTTTTATAGGGAGGGTAGTCATTCTGTAGGTAGATAGGGTCTTCGGTTACCCCTCTTGTCGGTTTGTTGCCTTGCGACGATGATTTGAATCCAACGGATCCATCCCAATCGTCTTCCGGGAAGTCCGCCTGGGTCCCGCCGCTCTTGCTCGTCATAGTCTCCTGAAACAAGGGATGTATTGCCGTTTGTGAGTCATCCTTTGTGTCCCCGACCGTGGGGAATTTGATAAAAAGATCAATATAGCAACAAACGGTACGGAAAATAGTATGAAAGACTTAAAAATATACATGGCGGGAAAACGTTATTCAAAGGCGAAGGCCTGCCGTCTTTGCTCACTGTACCGACCACATACCCCCCAGGACACGCGAAGTTTAGGGTATCGCTCTGAAATATGAAGAACGTTTATAGTTGAAAGAATTGCACTGCAGATCAATTCTGCCGTGTCAAATTACTACAAGCACAAGGGTAGACAGAAAGGCGCGTCCATTTTCACAGGTTGTTCACTGTCTACGTTTGTCAAGAGTTGATGACAATACCATTTTTGGCGATCGACCAGATTCTTCTTACTGCAAAGTTGATTTTGTGACTGCTGTTATTCTGCGGTTGTCCTTTTCATGTAAAAAGCCCCGTTCTGATTTTTAGTTACTCATTTCACAGGGTTTGTTTTTATCCTTCCTTTTCTACTTGACACACCTCTGCCTGAATCTGACGGGAAATCCGGAGAAAGATTGGCAGAGCTGGTTACACTGGTTACACCTCGACCGGACAACCGCCACATTCGTAGTTGACGTAAATCCATACCATTTTGCACGCCACTCCTATATCCTCACAAGGTTGGCAGTGCAAAAATGTGATACCAAATTCATTCCGAGTAAGTGTTTCTTTAATCAGAATCTGTGACTTCCGAACATTTTTATTCTTTAGATATCAAGGTCTTAGTATACAAATACCTACCCCTTTGAAGTTCTTTTGTTTTTCTGTTATCCAACTTATTGTCCAACTGAAACGGTGTTCACGGCGAATATACCGTGAAAACTATGTCTTTGCTGAGTTTTTTGTACCTTAGTTGGAAGCGTTTAGACTTGAATAACCTTCTCGCAGTCCCGTCAGAGTTCGATGATAAATTGTAAACAAAAGCTTGAACAAATTTCACTGAAAGCGTACTTTGAAATACGGCAGCATGCTTAGAGTATCCCTCGGATTTTTTACCCCGTGACCCTATCATCACCCTCACAAATTTTGGCATGTTTTTAGAAAATTGTTGAACATCATGGTTGATATTGATGCAGTGACTAACGGTGATGACACGAGATGCGCCTCCAATACCAGCGTGTACCAGCCAACTGGGCTATAGGTTAATTATGCTATAGTGACAGAGTTGGGTCAAAGGTCAGTGTAGTCGCTCCGTATTCCCGGGTTACATCTACTGATATCACTAACGATGAACTTTTCCGCTGCTATTTTGCATTTTGTAACCTCGCGCCATTTCCTCTGCTGTTTCTACACCAGAAACTGACATTTAAGATATACTCTAAACCATTAAAGCAATAAAAGCGTTTGTAATTTCAATTGATCACAAAAGGGTATTGGAATGCCTAGTATGCTACATGTCAACCAAGCCGGTTATGTATGACATGCTTTGTCGTTGTTATCAAATTAATGTCTGTAAGGGCATGAACACGTTTATCAACAATCTTAAGCGTCCCACCGATATGTCTCACCACCTAAAGGGTATTTTTCAACCTTTTGTCGATACAGAAAACACAGGGATATCTCAAACCGTTACCTCTTACCATTGCGGTGTAGAAAGGTGTTTTACCCATCCACTAAAATTTCTTCAAGATTTCTAGTATCCATGGGATGAAGAACCACTTCATATGACACTGACTGCATTAATCACCAACGTTCTACATAACATTGACGTTAAATTTAATAGACCTAATTAATACTAAGGACCTTTAAGGCAGTACGCGCCTCCAGATTGAAGGACTTAAACTGTTGTCAAAACTTTCTTGAAGGAAACTTTAAATAATTCTCTTTCGAAATCAAGATTGAAAGTCAGGGGTCACTGTTCAAAATTCGGTTCTAGAGCAACAAATGACCCAACGTTTACCGGTACTTCAAATTCAAAATGGACGCCATCTCTGTGTAAAGTCTATGGGCAAATTAAATTTTCGATTTTCACAAAAGCAAGCTGGTGAAAACTTTAGTTGTTTTATGAGCTTCAAATAAGGCATTAGAGAAGTTTGAGACTTCTAATATTTGTCCCCAAGTGACATTTTACCTTAATTAAGATCTCTCTGATTCTCAGATATGCATCATATCAAAAAATGTGAACACACGTTGAATCGAGCATTTCTTATTTCAGTCTAAGAATTCTAGACGTTTGTAAACCATTGAGGTAGGTTTTATTACATCTGCTTTTCCCGTTCGGAAATAGTATTTCGTAGTTTCGACTCTGATTTTCCATAGAGCAGGACAGGAGAGTGCAGCTCCGCTGCTATCACCTATGAATCTCGTGACATACAATGCCGTTGTCTGCACGCATGCGTGCACGATTGGTAAATTTGTCATATTTCGCGTGTACCACAATTACAATGGCACGCCTCGAGGCGTTGTCAAGGACAACAAAGTATTGTGCCGTAAAAATGGTTAACTGCTCTTCAGTTTACAGCTGCCAGATCATACACAGGATTGCTCTGGCGCATTTATGAACTATTATTATAATTTAAACGTAAACATTGCCTCATGTGGATTGACCGAGTTGTTATATGATTGGGTGTGATACGGTTTATACTCGTAATAATACTCATAAATGTCAACGAGGCCATACATATGCTCTCAAGTGATGATGTATATCATATCGTAAACAAATATTCGTCGAGGGTTATTGTATCGATAGAAATCTCCAAGCAGATTGTTCATCTGTGCCGATGAGCCTTGCAATACGCGGCGTCGATCTCACTCCTATGTTCTGTGTCGGTATTTTTGTTCACTCAAGGCATTAATGACCAGTGATCTCGTCCGGTCATCCGACGGGTCCTAACTTTGAAAACGTATTCGGCTGCAGATGTAAGTTTTCAAGTTCTTGGCCGCTAGTAGTGGTTATACGCGCCATTCGTTTGCATATAGCTATGACATGTACAGGAGACATGACTTACCATAACTGCCCATACTCAAGTATAGACAATATGAACAATAAGCCAGTACCAAACAATGAAAAACTTAAATGAAACCTAAAAATGATTATTAAAAGATATACCGAGTGATAAGGTATTCTGCATAAGTTTTCTAATATTGCAATATTTCCCTTCCATTTTCTCCCTTTCTGATTTTTCACTTGCTCAGATAGTTCGCTATTCGTAATACAGTACAGTTGGTTTTCAACATGTAAATTCGTTATCTGCCGTTCAACGAAACTATTTGTTTAAAAGGACAACGTTGGTCATAGTTCTTTCTTTGTCTTTTTGATCTTCAGGTGGGCGAGCCGTTTGGCTGAAAGGGTATGATGACCTATTACCCACATTAGATTCCCTGAATAGTTGTTCCCCAGCCGTTGTCTCTCCATCATTCTTTCATGTGTTTTTTTCATTCTCATCAAACAAGGTGTTTAATCGCTCAAGAATTTTAGTATTTCAACTGTCTTTTTCTCCAATATGTCTTTAACTTTATACATTTTAGAATATACCATTCACTGGCCACTTTGTTTTTGTTCTTTGTCGTTGTCAAAGGCCCCTGTCCCCGCGCTCTCCTTCTCTCCTCCGTTCCCTCTCTCCCTACACACACACACACATACACACACACACACTCTCTCTCTCTCTCTCTCTCTCTCTCTCTCTCTCTCTCTCTCCCCCAACAGTCATGACATAGGTGTCCGATATCAGACATTGTTATCGGAAAGAGATCAGCTTATCAATTTATCTTGTCTCATTTCGACCTTGAACTTAAACATTCGTAAATATCCTTTGCACAATTATCATCAGCAGAATTATAAGATAGGCCCACAAATGGCAACATTTGACCTCTGGCGTGACGAACATGATTAGGCATCGTTTAATGAATGATTGATTCGAGATTCTGATTAGTCAGGGTCACTGAACTGTTTTATGTAACGTGTCCTGACAAACTGGGCCTCGATCTAACTATTAATTAATTTTTATTTGATTTCCAAAATATAGAGAATACTAACAAGCAGGATGTGAAAAATTGTTTTGCCTTACAAATATATAGAGTCTTTGATTAACATGACCTCAAATGTCCGTACATTATTCCAGGTTGATTTTCGTTTGGTTTGGCAACAGCTCCAAATTTGAAATTATTAAAAAAGGCCTGGAGAGTCGAATTCGGTATTGGAAGAATCGAGATCTGTTGTTTGAAATATGCGAACTCCGAACCATCTCTTTTGAAGTCTTCTGTGATTTGACGCGAAGAGAACTTCCGGTGACCATCTCATCAAAACCTGTCTCCGGACCATCATGTTATCAGAACGACCTTTTCTCCTAGTACCCTCGGACTCCCAAGTCCATTTTGCATCATACGCTACGGCCAACTGTCGAACCATGCCATCCGCCCTTATATTGACCGAAAGAAGCTCAACTATATAACGGATGTGTTCAAAACTGACCTGTCATTCACACAAATACTGCCCGTCCATCTGCCTTCCCTTGCGTACGGTCCATGCACTGTAACACATTTTCGCATTCAACTCCTGTATTATGTAGAATACCCTGACGCAGCAAATCTACTCACAAATTATAATTTTCTTTGGTATTCCTTTCATTTTAAATGATTTCAGACATTCCCTAGAACGAATTATTGCCACTGTTTTGGGATGGGGTTCTGCTCAGTGACTGAAGTATAAATATCGTCCAAAAACGCTGCCATACGCAGTTCATTTTAAAGTGTGACGCTTTTCACCGAGTGTCTCATTAAAGGAACACGCAATCTAAATGTTGAAAGATTAATATTTTCTAGGGTAAAATTTTGACAGACTAGCGCATGTCATTGTTTGAAAATGACATGTATAATATGACAGAACAGATCGCAAACCCCAACAGATGGAGTGTGGCGTCGTAATCAAATATTTCTTTTCAAACAAATCACTAAATCAAATGTAAAATAACGTGTCGGCAAACAAAATTATTAATTTAATCTTAGGAATGAATAATCCCGTTGATGCCTTACCTAAAGCTCTGGATCCTACAGCATGCGAGGATGTCCCACTTAAACCAGATAGTCTTCGCTGCCTGAAATCTAAGGACACGTTTCCCGATGTGGTTTCCAGCCAGATGAGGAGACAAGTGGCAACGATTCAAGTGTGACACAGGTAGAAATATCCCGGGATACAGTTTTTTAATCATTGATGATAACCTTTACCAGACTACTAGTAGTTGACTCCCTAGGCATGCCATCTATCTCATCAATTCTCGGCAGCTCTGTGTGATTTCCAGCCCTGTCCATCTGGGTGCGCCAAATTTCCTCGAGTAAGCTGGAGGTGCTACAGAGTATCGCATGTAACGATTGAACCTGCACACGCAATGCCACGGAGGAGAAATATGCGAACTACAAAAGTATGTACTGATTTTTATTTCAGTGGCATTGAAGACCCTTAGGATAGGCGTACACTATGTAGTGAAGTTTATTATTCAAAAAAACACCGATGTTCTGAAGATGAGCAACATTGGTATTGTAGGTTGTTATTCTTAAAACGCGTCATTGGCGTCGCTTGAGAATGAATAACAACAACAACAGCGTGTATGGGCTTCATTTTCGCATAGACCGTTAAAATTATCTATGATTTTAGTCTCGCTTGGACTTTGCAGTTTTACTGGAGATGTTGATGCTTTTTGCTTGGGTGGTAATAAAAACACCCCTTGTATCGAAAAGATGGAAGGAAAGTTTGTCTTTTTGTTTGACTGTTAATATCGAAAACGTTTGCAATGCCGATTACTATGGTCAGAATGACTCATAGTATACGTGGTCGTCAAACCGAGGCTTTGAGGTATTGGTCGTGGAAATAAAATGGTTTTGGTTCTCCGAGCCTGCGAAAAGTAAAGACCGTAGCAAGGCTTCACAGAAATAATTGATCTCGCAAATATCTTATACATAAAAACGAGGGAATTATTATTCACGTTCTCCCTCAAACTAGTTCCCAGTGGCCTCTCTCTGTAGTGTCAATGAGACGCCATTATGAATACGGGACAGCAATGAATGAAATGGTCTTCGACACACGAACGAAAATCTGGTAGTTCGTTACCACTGCATGGAATTGACACTCATGTTGACATTATCCCATCGATTTGTTTTCTATTGATCCGGTGGCAAGCTTTGAATACGTCGTTTCGGGTATGCTTTCCGCTTTTGCAATATCATATCTGCCTGACTCCGCAGCCCAGCGGATTTTGTTTGTTATGAAACCAATTTGGTATATTTGATGGAATGCAATCTTTCGTCAACTGAAACCAGTCGGCCAAATCGAACACGACAGACGTCAAATCAAACTAAGGGAATCAGGGATTTCTCACACCTAGTTTCCAATTTACTGGAAAGTAACGTTACGGTGGAGTTTACGGAGATCTGGTTCAGCACCTGGTTTTTCAGCCTGACCGTTGTACAGACATGGGATCCGTACTCTGTCAAAAGTTAAAAGTACAGTGAGTGAGTAGTTTCAGCGATGATACAGGGCAGGAGTCTGATTGTGCATACACTACCTCTCTTTAGCCTGGCTAATTAGCGAAAGAGCCAGTGACCTTTCACCGACACTACTGCAGTGAAGATCAAATGACAAATTCTAGTGTAAATGGGCTTCCCTTTTTAGATGATCAGATTGCTTGAATGGATTTCATTGAAATACTGCGGAAAATGTGATTTGAAGAGCTTTGCAATTCAACCAACTTATGCTGATTTTGAAAGTTTTGAATGTTCTGCGCTTGCGTACCGGTTACGGTATCCCGAGTAACTTTGTGATGGTATGAAATGACTTAAGAATGCCCTGCAGATATGGTAATGGTAGATTGCGCAATCGTGTAAGACACGACAAACAAGCGAAAAACGGAGAAAGAAAACAATTTGGTGAGTGGAAATTAAAGTCGCCAGGCAAAATACACACATAGGAACAGAAGTACGGCGCTGCCGAAGTAAATATTGAGATATATAGTACGTTACAGTCTTTTCACGGTTAGAGTTTTTTTATTATCTGAAGCAATGAAATAGAAAACTGGTAAATAATATTAAGAAGGGATACGGGCATTATAAAAAATGCACCACTGTTCAATTCGTTTCCATTACTGTACGAGTACTTGAACATAGAGAATATTTGCAAATAATTTACCTTGAAGCGAGTCAAAAAAGCTGTTATCTTTCCGTTCTCTGAACCAAGTTTTTCCCTCTTTTTTGCATGGTAAATCATAATTTAAATATGTACTTTTATAAGTGAAGGGGGGTATATAACTTTAGGGGAAATATTGCCTAATGTTTTTTCGCGGTACTTCATCAAGTATTTGAGAATTAGGTGATGATCGATCACAGGTAAAAATGTAAGACATCACTATCAGACGACGAAGCAGAATGATTTGTAAATCGTTTGGAATTTTAAAATCCATTCGCACCAATCAGGCACAACTTCTCTCAGCCTCACCATCTCTGACCATGCAAATTGTACAAACCAAAACAAGAATGGAACATGTTTTCTAGTTGTCGTGCTACAATGATTTAATGTCATTTGTAAATGTACACCAGTATACCATGGTGCATTTGGCGCCAGTAGGAGGTATATGTCCACTGGTAGCGTGCAAATAAACACATTTCAGAATGAGGCTGTCTGGGGTTCGATGAATCGACGCGTCTCTATATGAATGGACCTGTCCGGGGCATCTCGAACAGTGAGGACGACCTGAAGTTACTATAACGATAATGTGATGAATGCATGCGACACGGGAGACAACATTAAGAGGAGCCGGGGACATTGCAGTATCGGTATGTCGACACTGAATTCAAGCGTTCGAAGCCATATTGAAAACAATTCCTTTCAGATGTTTAGATAGAATGCTGCCGGGAACTAAACTTTGGAAAATCTCTTGACGTTGGAAATTATCAAAAGGTCACGAAAAGTGCGACATTTTCTGTAAAGTTTCATACCACAAATTACAACAGTGAGGAATATCAGTGGTTACAAAACTATGAAACTCGCGTAGAATTTGACTGTGATTGCATAGATGGATATCGGTGTCTATATGCATAGAATATCATGACAACATTGTACCCGGCAATTTTTGTTTTCCCTGAATTTCAGTACAAAATAGCCTGAAGTGATTTTGAATTCTTGTTTTAATAACTAACCTGCAACCAGGAAAACAGTCCACAGAACATGTAATAACACTGTGGCGCATTTTCAAGGCCATGGTCTCTGGTTCAGTTCCAGGGCCATTTTATCACGACTGGAACTAATTTGGGAGTTGGATCTTCTAATTGTTCAAATTTCTCAAAAGTGTTAGGTGCCCTATTTCTGAATGTTGCGATATTACAAATTAGTTATATAAACAAGTGCATAACTTAAAAAGGAAAGTAGGTGAGCTTTCATTTGCAGATTAAATCGACATTACTTCACTATCAAATTATCCAAAATTAGTTCCAATAGGTTTTTTTTCTAAATTCTCAGAATGTTCTGTTTCAGAAATAGTAAGTAACGCTCTTGTTGAGCGCCAAGGAGTCAGGTTATCACCATCATCATAGGCTGGTAAAGTAGGGCCTTCAATAATATCTCCAAACGCATGCGTAAACGTGTGTACAATGTGATCGCCCAACACGAAGAGATACAGTACAGCCAGACAACCGTGACATTGGCAGGCAAAAGATATACTATATGTTTGAGCTTAGCTCCTCAGCTTCTGTCTTTGGTTCAATTATTCTAAACATGTAAACGCCTTGACCGTGCAGCTCACGGCGTATATGTTTTTATTTAGTTGTTTTCATGAACGATTTCTCATAATCCAAATATGAAGATTTCAAAGCAACATCTAACAATAAGCCATCACCTGAAAACCATCTGCATTAACTTTATACCTCGTTACATTTATTTCAACATAATCTGACAATTTATTTATTTATTTATTTATTTATTTATTTATTTATTTATTTATTTATTTATTTATTCATTTATAGAGAAAGTATTGTTTTGGTTAACAGGTGATGGTTGAATACAGTAAGAGATGTATTCACTTGAATTTAAACAGTCTTAACTTATCAACTGTTTTTTATGACTGACCGGTGTGAAAACTCACGCAGGACTGTGTTCACATGAGGCTCAGGTTGATCCGATTATTGTTTGTTTGGTGGCAAAACCTCTCACAAGTGAGAGATTACATGTCAAACATATGCATTCCAGAGAATTGTATCATTTTTTACACGACGAAAAAGCTATTTATCATATCTTTGTTCCCGACTTCAACAGAAGAAACAGAAACAGTTAAAAATGTTATAAAGGAGCTTCTCAGACCGACATGAGGAAAGTGTGAGATCATTCGTTTACCTGAAACTGCACAGAGTAGTAAGCTCCCACAAGTACAAAACTGACGATTGTCTGACATGGAAAAAAAGTTGTACTGAACAACACAAGGTCAAGGCTAAAGGAAAATAGATATTGGTAACGAAGATGTTACTTGTGAACTATTGTGTTGTCTTATCATGGGACACCGTGTAACCTGTTTGATATCTTGTAAAATAGTTGACAAGACTTGTTGACACGGCGGTGTAAACATGAGTATCCGACTTGTCAAGCTGCCACCCGGTGTCGTTTATCACACATCACGTTTTTCTTGTATGACATGACGCATGTGTGTATCATTTTTGTGTCAACACTGCACCCCGGAAAGTGACGACCGAGGCCGGTACGCAATGTCGCGAACAAAGCGGACTCGTAATGGTACCACAAACTAAAGCATTTACTCGCCTCCGGAAAGATCTTCACAGAGCTCGTGGCAGTAGTCCTATACTTTTCCGTTTCCACTCTCTTAACCCTTTCAGGCTTTAACCCCTGTACATAGGGGTAGCTCTGGTAAGGTGCCAGAAAACCAAGCCCGGAAAAGTTCGCCAATTTCATTCCCATTGAATCATAAAAAAACTTTTGAGTTTGAGTTTGACTTACTGAAATATATCGAATTTTCAACACGTCAAAATGCTGTCGCTGTTTTCGATCACTTTAACGGTTTATGTTAACCTTGGCGACACGTGAAATACGAAAGAGGGTTGTCTTCGTCACGAGACTTGCAAACGAGACTCATCAAGGGCACTTAGATTTGCTAAATATAACAACAGTATAATAGAACAGTGATAAGGCCAACGTGTGGTGTGCCCTTCTTTCCAAACAGAACAGGCTGAACTGTAAATTGTACTTCACGACCGCCGTTGTGTGCCCGGGGCAAGAAAGACCCATCTCAAGTGAATTTTAGCATCAATTACTTGTTTATCACGCCCCAAAACATCTGTAGCACGCGGTGACACATGCCAGATCAGACTCTATTAAAGGCATGTGTTGGCACCAGATTGTCTCATCAGAAAATTTACCGACCAGCTTACAATTTCAATGGAAAACAAAAGGCTATCACACCTCCATAATCCTCTTACAGACTAGAACAAAGGCGATCCCAGGGATCACGAACAGTGCCTTTAACACTGCAAACTAACAACATCATCATTTATAATTTATCATAAATTAAACACATCATTTCAACTTCTGTAGTACATATTCACGAAGACAGCACACCGCGCCAACGGAAAGAAAGATTACTCGACAAATATCCTTACTTCATAGACAAATTTTCAAACAGCAATGGTTGCGAAATGTTGATCTTTCACCCCAACCAACCCTATCATTAATTCAATATGTGACATTCCCTCCCCGGCGCATTTAGAAAAGAATGGCCCGCTCTCCGGTTTCGCTACCGAATACCGGATTCATGACATTCTATTCGTATTTTCTAAATGTCGTTCGAGGACCACAAGGACACATGTTGTTTCGTTAGAGTTAAATAATGAAATTTATATCGTCGGGGGTTGCTGTAAGCTTACTGAGTTTAGTACTAATAACAAAGGGCTATAGATTTAGAAGTTTTTGAAATCAGCTCAAAATAATCACCCGCCATCTGAATACATAAATTATTTTTTATCTCATACCGTAATTCCAGTCTCATAGATAGAGCTTACTAGTCAATGATATGGAAACTGATAATGGCATGATTTGGGGATTTTATACACAATATGTGACTTTGCTCCCTTGTGTACCTCATTTAATACGTGGATGTGATCTGGTTACTGTTCAACTGAATTAGCCGAGGCAAAATGTCATCAGACGGCAAAGTGACATAAAGCTGACATAAATTTCGTTCAAGACTGAGTGACAAGTGACAAAGTAGTTATTCTTTGAACACACATGGTGCCATTAGATGTGTCATATGTCGGTTTATAACTCCCAATAGCGCCATGATTATTTACCCAATAATAAAGATATGATTTGACGCGAGTTAAGTGAGACCAGTAGTAATACTGGGTGTCTCCCTATAAGTGGTTGGCAGTGTCAAAATAACAGTCACGAAATAAAAATATTAACCATCAACTGTTTCCGTTTATTTTATTAATTTTTGTGATGCGGATGTTTGTTAGTACACTCTGAAATATGGTGCAATAACTGCTATTTCTACATGCTCAGCTGAAACATTCAACTTTCTAGCCAGTAAGCTTCACAACTGTACGTTGGTAGGCTTAGCTTACCGTTTTACGAATCCGTCAATGATTAAACATTTGAAATAATATACTTCAACTGCACTGACAACTCAGAGATTCCTGATCTGCATTAAGTGATATTTGCACAAGTTGATTTCGATAACCGAGGGCAGATAAGGACAAGGTCGTGCACTTGGGCAGAACAGAGCAACTAAGTCCACTCCTTCATCCTGTCCAGTGAGAAGGGGAATCGCTATGTTCACGCGAGATGCTCGCAGATAAAACAGCATCCACAGTCGATTCTGTTTCCACGGTGCGGTTGTCACAGGTTTCTGATAAAGTCGGTGAAAGGTTACTCTGGGTATAGTTGAGCCGGTAAACTCACACGACTGATCGCTTGAGATATTGAATGATGAGTTGCAAATAGTTAAACGACACAAAAACTAATGCTATGTCAACCCGACAGATAGGGGATATGCCTATGTATGTAATCGGCGCTGTAATAGGTATTAATTGATTGACCTGTTCTTGTCAGGGTCAGAGGTAGAGACATGGTCAGAATGGGAACACGGCGGTCTTCTCAGTAGTGCTTATGATGTGGTTAAAATCAGATGAAGTGAAGTCAGTGGGGAGGCGTTTGACATCTCTACTTTCGATTTTCAT
Source organism: Ptychodera flava (assembly GCA_001465055.1). Lineage (NCBI taxonomy): Eukaryota > Metazoa > Hemichordata > Enteropneusta > Ptychoderidae > Ptychodera > Ptychodera flava. The sequence goes on along the minus strand of LD347906.1, from coordinate 11,474 downwards.
CGGAATGCTGCTGTGAGTGCTGTCATAGAGATACAATGGAAATGTCTTCAGTTGTAATTGTTGTTCTCATCGTCATTATCGTCGTTGCTCTTATCACCTAGGTCGTCATCATAGTTGTTGTTGACTTCGTTCCAATAATAATAATAATAATAATAATAATAATAATAATAATAATAATGTCTGTCGTTGCTATTGTTACATTATACTTATATTACTTTTTTCATCATGCATTACGTCATGACTGTCATTAACATCACCTACGCCATTGACACAAATATTATCAAAATCATTGTAAATATGGAAATCGCCATGGCCTCCAACACAGCAACCACAGTTATCGCGCAATCATAGCCAAGGGCTCCTCCACTTCCACCGCACCGCCTCGCTGCGATAATGTAGCCTTTGGGACTTGCGACTGTTGTTGCTGTTCAACCCCCAATACTCTCCTTCGATAGAAGTAAAAGCAATGATATGGTATGAGAACGTGAAAGGTGCTTTCATGACATCTGAAAGGAAAAGATATGGCTCTTTATACAATATTCTACTGCCGTTTTCTGAGTCTGCTCCTGTATTCTACGGTATTGCTCCACAGATTTAGCCAAGGAAGGTGGGATGTTAATGGACTTAGCGTCATATGACGTAAGTCCTGCCCAGACTGGCCCACTATAGCATGGAGCACAATGAAATTATCTGCAGTCCAACACTGGCCAGGACAATCAACGGTGACTATTGTTAACAGTTCTGACAATTAATTGCCTAATAATAAAAGTAACCAAGCAGACTGAATCAAATTAAAACCTACCTACAAGAAACGTGACGGAACTTAGACGGAACTTAGAGAGCGACGTCTTAAATGTTTGTTGACTCACCAGTCGCTGAGCTCACAGCAGTATCCCTACCATAGTTTCCGACACTAAAATCGTCTAAGAACATTTAACACGATTGGAACTAATTTGGGATAATTGGGTTGTGAAGTAATGTCGGTTTAATCCGGAAATGTAAGCTCATCTGCTTTTCTTTTTAAGTTATACACTTGTTTTATGAGTAATTTGTAACATTGCAACATTCAGCTGTAGGGCACCTGACACTTTTGAGAAATCTGAAAAATACTAAAATTCGATTACCCCAAATTAGTTCCAGTCGTGTTATTTCAATAAATTTCATTACGTTAGCAGACAAGTTTGAGTTTTAAAACATCGAAAATAAACTCGAAGCTGATCAATCAGCCATAACGTAAAATTGAAAGGGCTGAAAATGAGTCAATTCTTAATTTGAGTTTTTTTTTCTAAATGCGTTTCAAAGAGAATCATTTAATATCTGGTCCAAAATTCACCGAATAACTGGAAGACTTTCGGGCACTACAAATTGTAATTATCATGTTAATAATTGAATGCCATCACGTGTGACCTCAGTGTCTCATTACGCAAAGGCAATACTAAATTTGGACTGTTGGGCATTGTGATAGCAGTACTAATTATATCACACACCATTCACCAAAACATTTATCGTGAACGAACGCTGCCTCTGTCGACCTCCCAAGATTTGCCAATGGCGATATTACATTATTATTAAAATGATTTATGGAGAGAAAACCGACACCCTTCCGTACGTGAACATGAACATTTTATCAGATGTTTTAAGCTTCTTTTATATCATCGAAGGTAAGTTCATTGAGTTTCAACCTTGCGTTAGAAGCAGAAAGGATTCAAGTCCACGCAGGATGCTTTTTAAAAATATCTGCACACACCCGTCTGTACTAAACTCGTGTGTCAATTCCCTCTCTCTCTCTCTCTC
>LD347904.1:8252-25093 GCA_001465055.1 Ptychodera flava | reverse complement strand
CCAAATCACAAAATAATGGCATAATAATGATGAAATAAGTTCCAAATCAAGACATCAATGCCGAATAATTGAAAAAGAACTGAATTAACATAATAAATTCATAATAATGTCAAGGTAATGTCGTAATCATGACCAAATAATCGCATAATAAAGACCAAATAATGACGTAAAAATGACCAAATCACCGAATAATGGCATAATAATGATGAAATAAGTTCCAAATCAAGACATCAATGCCGAATAATTGAAAAAGAATCGAATTAACATAATAAATTCATAATAATGTCAAGGTAATGTTGTAATAATCACCAAATAATCGCATAATAAAGACCAAATAATGACGTAAAAATGACCAAATCACCAAATAATGGAATAATAATGATGAAATAAGTTCCAAATCAAGACATCATTGCCGAATAATGGCAAAAAAACCGAATTAACTTAATAAATTCATAATAATGTCAAGATAATATCAAGATAATGTCATAATCATGACCAAATAATCGCGTAATAATGACCAAATAATGACATAAAAATGACCAAATCACAAAATAATGGCAAAATAATGATGAAATAAGTTCCAAATCAAGACATCAATGCCGAATAATTGAAAAAAAAACCGAATTAACATAATAGATTCATACTAATGTCAAGGTAATGTCGTAATAATCACCAAATAATCGCATAATAAAGACCAAATAAGGACGTAAAAATGACCAAATCACCAAATAATGGAATAATAATGATGAGATAAGTTTAAATAAAGATTTCAAGATAATTTTGGTGGTGTTCTCACCCCATAAAGTACCTGGACTATGCTTTGTAATGTTGTATTTGTAGAAACCATTGCAACACTTCATTGTTATAAATGACTTGAACAAAATGTCCATGCATCATTGCATGTCAGACTTTGCCCAACTTCAAGGTACATCTCCATGGCAACACTGTGGCTACTAACTACCAGTACAAAAACGACAAAACATATATGGAAAATGTTTCTTGAAGCTGCATTTAACATATTTATGTCATTTAACTTATAAAAATGTGTAAGTTTTACAGGCATAAACATTTTAGCCATGGTTATCTAAATAGAATTATTCTACACACAACTTTAATAGTATTACTGTTCCTCCTCTGGTACCAAAACCACTAATGATTTACATCTGTTTACAATCCATCTGTATCGAGGCACTTTGCATTCTATGGTTGTCAAACAGACTACATAAATAGCAGAAAAAAAAACATAGCAGACATTGGAGTTGTGAAAAAATGATAATATGCATAATGCGAGAGTACATGTGAATCCAACCAATATTCAACTTCCTTGGCATTCTTTGGAAAGCATTTAATTAGAAAATTGTCTTGATATCAACTGTCAGTTTTACAATTTATGTATTTACTGCACTATACTGGTACATGCCTGCATGGACATGCAACAACTTGCACACTCTTATCTTACTGAACTGTATACTTATCTATATACACCAGCATGAACAATTTGTCTCAAATGGGTGTCAAAGTCCCATATGCAGGCTCCAGTACACTGAATAATTGTCTTTTCAGCACAACAGCTGATGCTCAGTATACCGGTTCTTTATTCAATCTTCTGTTCACTTGTTAAGTGTAGCTGAAGCTCTCTTTGAGTCCTGAGATTATGGTAAATTTAGGAGGCTGTAGATGCACAAATGAAAACCTGAAATTGAAAAAAAAAAAATCTTTGATATAAATTATTTGGAGAATCAAAAAAATTAATCTGAACCTCTACGTTTGTATTAACAATTAAAAAGTGTTACAAACATCTGATTTATTTTAAGGCTTTAAACATGTATGATTTTATTGTAACGTAATTTTGTGTTCACAGCTGATGAGATTGCAAAAACAGGCTAATTTTGTAGAGTGTACAGGCACTGTCTATTATGTTATCTTTCTTTCAAATATCAGATTTACTTTTATTCCAGTGAAACCAAGGCCATTCAGTTGTGTGTTGTATGATGTAATATAATGAGCAATATCATGGTCACTATGGTAAACTAGAGCATCAAAAACAGTACAGATCAAACTGGGTCATAGCCAATACACTCATAATGACTACCCCTCTAGTGAATATCAAAGACTGGACTTTGTCCTCAGTATGTTGTCTGGCCATTCAGGTTAGCTTTTCCAATCCTGGCCTGATTCCAAGTCACATGAAGCATTGTTATTTGCTGTATTTTTACGTATTTGACAATTCCACCGACTCTTGTAAATTTCTACCTGTGGTTTTACTGCTTATTTAGATTAATCTATTCAACTTTTCACTCTGAAAACTCTACGGTACAGTTTCATAATTACAGACTCAGGTACGTTTCACAATTTTCCTATGGTTTTCATGTTTTTGTGAAAATAATTTTTTCCGCATCACATGAACTTCCACCTGAAAATATGACGTTTTCACCATTGAAATCTTGAAAGGCAAACTCAACTCTAACTCTGTTGGTACCATACATTATGACAGCTAGGCACATGGTCACGTCATCCAGGAATATGCCTTCAAAACTTAAATCTAAAATTACATTTTGCATTTTCAGCAATTTTTTCAATCCATAATGGCAGCACTTCACCAAAGAGAAAACCTTAAGTGACCTATGACCTGATATGACCTTTATTGGATGACCATGAATGCACAGTTAAAAAAATAGAAATAGGAAAGCCTACCAACACATGATGAAAGAGACGAGTTTGTAATGTCCTAGTTTTGCCTTCAGTGAAATTCAAAATCACCTATGTTTTCTAAAATGTTCTTCTATAATATTTCGCCACTGATATTATTTACACAAATTTGACAAACAGCTCTTCCTCTTTTGTTTTGCTGGACGAATTTGTAAAAGAGCTCTGGCTTTAATATTTGAAAGGCACCTATTTCTAGAAATTCCCAATTTAATTGCTAAATTTTACTATCCTAAGTTTGTGATTTCTGTGTGAAACACAAGTTTGATTCTTGCACATTATGGTATCTCTAGATCATGCTATTTCCTTTGCTCAACTTGCAACTTGTGTACATGGTTTTACTGATTATTTTGATAAATTTATTCAACTTTTGACTCTAACAACTCAACAGTAACAGTTTTCGTCATCATTTACAAATTTAGTGTTTATTCTATATATTCAGCAATTTTTGCCATCAGTATGGGCCCATCAGTATAATGGCAGCACTTCAGTATAGAGACTACCGGTACCTTGGGTCCCGTACAACGTGTATTTTTGCTGTATACACATACCACCATTCTGGCTAAATACCGGTATTTGCAGTACAAATAGGTATACACTGCGACATTTAATCAACCAAAGTTGTGGCCGTCTGTATTAATAATTTTAGTGCATCCTCTAACCCCACCACAAAAGTAAATGAAGTTTTCAGATTCTTTTGTGGCATGTATGCCACAGTAATTACTTGTGAGCGTTGGCTCGTAGTGTGATTGAGGTGAGCAAACTAGTTGCTATGATAGGTTTATGCCTTAATTTGTTCTCCTTACACTTTTCCTAGTACGAATGTTTGATGGGATTACAGGAATTATAGAATCTTGAAACAGGGTCACAGAACAAACAAACAATGAGGGGAACATATTTTGAGAACAGATTTAGGCTGCTGCTCAGTCATGGATGGGTAATTTTCTTCAGTATGCAAGCTACTTATAGCATTTGACTGACAGTGATAAGTGAAACTTGCACATGGCAAAGCTACATGTAGCATAGAAGAAGAAAGCCATATGGTGGAGGGACACTGTAGACCATAACTGCATTCTATGGCAACCTTTCAGTTCATACAGAGTGCAGACTATGAGAATACAGTTCAAATTTGCAATTGAAATGCTAAGACAGTTTGGTTCACAAGTTTTTAGGCAATATGTACTACCGGTACATTACAGGCTTCCATAATTTAGTAAATTCATATATGTATCAGCAAGTTCAAATTTTGACAAAAGTTACACGCTCTAGAGTATCCTTACTGTGACTGAGCCATGTATAGTTAATGTATAATGTATTGGTGAGCTGCTTGCAGCTGCCGTTGACAACTAATAACTGTGTGAGCTATTGATCTGATGCGAACTCATATGTGAAACAGCTAATTAAGCTGTAGAACGCTTTCAAAAAAGTAGATCATCAGTACAGTCATTGCCATTTTCGATGAAATATGAATAAAAATACATTCTTTTTTATATTAAGAGAGAAGTGTTTGACAATATCTTGAATTTCCATTCTTACAGCTAAACATGGCAACTAGTCTAGCACCTCTTCGTAAACTCTATGACGACTTGAGCAATAAACTTGATGATGAAGAATTCGAAAGACTGAAATCTTTAGTTGGTGATAAAGTTGATAAACGTCAGTTGGAACAATTAACGACGCCTGCTAAATTATTTGTAGAACTTGAAAATTGTGGCATAATATCAGAGAGTAACCTAACGTTTTTAAAAAGTTTGTTTGACCAAATAAAGCGACCTATCATGGCTGCAATGGTTGTTGATTGCGAAGAGACACTTCAGTCCAAGTACAGTAAATCAATGAAACTAAATTGTAAGTATTAATCTTTACTTCAAATAAAGAAGAGAAATTTGATGTTGAATTATCAATAATGAGGTGTTCAGCCTTTGCCATTGGCCTTCTTGGTAATGCATTGTCCGCCTTTACAAAGAAAGTAAAGGATCCACATTGAATTCAATGTAGTTAATTTTAGCTTTTTAACTCACCATTATACATTAGTACAGTTGACACAGAAATGTTACTCATAAATTCTACCGAAGGTATACCGGTATGTATGTAATACTATGTAGATTACTGGCAGTTCACAAAATTTAAACTGTGACAAAGACCCTTTGGTACCGTGGTACTTATCTAAAACAATTTTCTGTTGTGCTTTTCAAGATTGTCAACATTTCATTTTAAGTGAAAATTCCATTCTTTTATACATTCTTTTATATATAATGTTGATGACTCACGGTACAACCATAGAAGCCAAATTCAACAATGATTTGCCATTTGCAACCATTTCCGGAGGGCAATGATTTGTTTTCTAACATACCAGTATAATATAGTATGGATACATATCATGTTGCGTACCTGTCCAGTACTTTAACAGTGGTCTGCGTTGCACCGTTGGCAATATACAGGAGCTATAGGCATACCGTTCAAATTAAAGGAGCAGCCAACAGTGTCAGGCATATTTATCATTTATGCAATAATAAAGAAATCGAATCTGCAAAAGTTGAAACACTGTCTGGGAGGAAGTCACATACCGGTAGTAGTCGAAATAACACACATCCTGCCAACTGTTCGGAACACAAACAAATCGTTTGCAAACCACGCTGTTTGAGTGAATCTGGTAGTGTTGTTTTGATGTAACACCTGACCTTTTTCCAGAAAATGTTTCAAATTTTGAAGAGATTTCTTTGAGATCCACTGATATTATAGACGATACTTACAAGTACCTGACTGTGTTGCAAACTCCTTAATTTAGACACTATTTAGTATTTAGTGTTTAGTATTTAGTATTTAGTATTGACAACGGTTTTACATAAACCACTGTAAGCTTTGCCCTGTATTCTGTGTAGCGGTAAGCACATTTGCTTTTGTTTTTTTTCCTCGGTCTAACAGCTATGGTGGGATGACATACAAACACAGTTCTAAGTCTACTTGCAGCAGATTTAGTGGGAGTCCAATAAATCTGCTGTTAGTTTTGGCCTTCACAATTTAAATTACATTTCTGTGTGTTTGTTTTGTACAGCGATCACACATGTATCCCTTGAAACTTCTTCCAGACCGATTGAGGCAACAAAACCTGGTATGAAAACAAATTTTTTGTAATCACATTACCAAAATGTTATGATCAATAGTTTCAGAGAATCTCATCTATATTTTGTAACCCTAAAACTTGTGTTCGCAGAGAATTTATATCATACACTGAAAAACATAGAAAGTACATGATAGCACTTGTAATGAGGCACTGATTATGCCCCTACCAACTCTTGCATGACTCGAAATAAATTTAATTGTCCGCAATGTCGTTATCAAATATTCCAAGTTATCATTGTTGTATCATAAGAAAGTCCTTGTTTCCAATGTATCAATAAATTTAAGAGAATGCCGTCACATTAAATAGCCAGTATTATCAGGATCTTCTTGTCAGAAAGTCTGCTTATGACTCTAGGTTTTATACTGTAGAATTTTACAGACATTAGGAAACCTAATAAGCCATTACGCTGCTATTGATTCTGCACATGATATCTGGTTATGCACTACGCTGAGAAGTGTATCGGATGTGTAGGGAGGCAACATACATATGCCACAATTGGTGATAACAACGACAGACAGGGTTACGTTATTTACTTTTCATCTGCAAACTTTAAGAGATATTTACTTATCACTTGAGAATCCACTTTTGATCACAAAAATGAACCTACAAATTTGAAGCATTCTGAATTTCAACAAGAACTGTGTTGCAAGTACCACAGTACCAAAGGGTACAAGAATGTGTTCATTAAGCATAAAACTTCATCAAAGCTAAAATACTGTGAACTGCAAGTAATCTATTATAGTAGTATTATAGTAGTATTACGTACGGGTACCTGGGGTAGAATTTTTAGAATAACATGTTTGTGCTGACAGTATAACCATTCCGTACAACGATTTATGAAAAGGCCAAAAATTAACTTCATTGAATTCGATTGGGATTCTTTGCTTTCTTTTTATGAATTTTTAGCCAGTGATTTTCACCAATCTGATGGAACTGGGACTAAAGCAGAATACGCTGAGACAGTCGGTGCAGAAAGGTATAGTCAATTGGAGGTGGATGAAAAGAAAGAAACACTTCCTCAGCAAAAGCCACAAAATACAGGCAGTGATAGGAAAACAAGTCCTGAAGTCAAAGGACCAACAACCTCACATGCTGAAGACCAGGAAGGTGTGGTACACTTCAAATAACTGAACTCTACCTTTTCTTAGGGAAATGTTAATTGATAGTATCATGTCATTTACTATTTCATTATACGCTCAACAATTTACTGGTACACCAATGAAAATCATGATGTAGTCCACTAACAACATGAACAGCAGATGAAGTTTAGTACAGCATAAATAGCAGACACATGTCAGTACAACATGAATAGCAGATGAGGTCAGTAAAACATAGCTAGTACAGTCAGTGCTCACTGCTTGTCTGTATAAGCTTCATTTGTACCTGGCAAGCAATGTAAAAAGTAATGCGTAACTGTATGTTTCACAGTGATGTACTATTCTAATAATGAAGTAAAACTTGGTAAATTGTCGAGAGAAAATGACAGAGAAATGTCTTTCTCCTCATGCTCATAAGCCAATTTTTGCCTGAGAATGGAGTATGGAACCTGGCTGTAGTAACTTCTACCGGTATTTTTAAGCATTAATTGGTTGTCAATTTGTTTCTAGGATTTGAAGTGCACGTTTCAAGCAGAAATTTTACTGAACACAAAAGCGAAGGACCATATGGAGCACTGTTTGTAACATCATGGAAGAAACAATCATACGGCCAAGAGAAGTGGAAGCTGATCATGGATTTCTGTGAAAATACACTGAAGATGCGGTCATCTGAATTGTCTGAAGTTTATTCCACTGTTCTTGATGTTGAACTGAGTGAACAACAAAAGAAAGCTGCGGCGAGATATGGAGTTACTTTGATTCCAGCTGCCAAACAAACATGGTATGACTCTTATGAAGATCAACCTGCTATCAAGTGGCTTCTCTGTCATCAGGTTTACTATCCATGTTTTCGAAATTTACAAAAAATCATACACCACGTGATCCCAGTATCTACGAATACCAAGGAAGCAGCAGCTACAATTCATAGCAAGCTTTTCAAAGATGCCAAGCTCCATCAACCACCTGATCAACCAGCGGCAGTATTATTCATTAATGATGCATGGAGTGACGATGAGTTAGGGCTAACAGGATTCCACAGAACAATAATCCAAGATTTCTGTAAAAGGAAGGCCAAGGCAGGAGAAACTCTGAAAGCCTACTCTACTGTACTTGATGTCGAAGTCAGTGGTAAGCAGAAGAAAGATGCCGACAGCTGTGGTGTTACTCTTATTCCGGCACAAAGAAAGGAGGGAATTGGGCCAAAGGATGATCCCACAAGATTAGAGTGGTTGTTGAGTCATGAAATCCACTATCCAGACCTTGGTGACTTAGACAATGTCCAGTATGTTGTTGGTTATGCTCCAAAAACAGGACAAGCAGCAGCTGACATACGAAAAAAACATTTCAGGGGAGTGAAGTTAGTTTTAATCAATCATGCCTTTCCAGAAGATAACTGCCTGCAAGCTGAAGAGTATGGTCAGTTTGAATTTGAAGAAAAGATGCTGCGGATGGCAAGTGAGGCAGACCTACTCTTTTCCATTGGACCTTACATCTATGGTTATTTTGACAATGCATACAGAGCAGAAGTTCAGGGTAGAGAATTGTCAGAAATTCCGCATGAGGAGATTCTTCCAGTGCCAAACAGGTGTTTCCAGGTGAAAACTCCAAGGGCACCAAAAGGGAATGTAACACAACACCATATACTTACATGTGGTCAGATGGATAAACAGATGGCCATAGAAGGGTGCAAGTCTATTGCAGCTACCATTGGTACAGTAGCTAATGACCAGAAAAATAATAAGAGGAGCCCCCCTGTTTGGAAGATACAAGGAGTTTCCAAACAAGCTGGCAAAAGTGAACAGAATATTTTCGCCGATGCATCAAAAAGTCTATATGTGTACCCAAAGCTCCAGCCAGGACACTCAGCTACGTCCCTACTAACTTCACTACAACAGTCTCATCTCTGCGTACCTGCACCATGCTATTGGGATTACAGCTTTTATGGTCTGGAAGCGATGGCTTTTGGTTTGCCTACTTCAGTCGATGAGAATTCTCACCTAGCTCACTTTGTTATGAAATATTTGAAAAATCATGGCAATGACTGTGTTGTCGAAGTTGGTGCAGGAAAGCTGTCAGGGAAAATATCACAACACCTTAAACAGACAGCTGAAGCATTCAAGAACGCAGAGGATCTGAAAACCGCCATGATTAACTGTGAAGCTATCTCTGAAAGTTTTGCCAAATTTGCATCTGTATTAAAGGAACCTGGAAATAAAGAATATCAAGATAGCTGCAAAGATCAGGGGGAAATAGGTAAAGACTGTATTTCTGCTGTTTCAAATTCTTAAAATTCATGAATATTGATTGTAAGCAGTAAACACTAGCAACTATACCTGAGGCATTTTCAAATGACCAGTCTTCACAGAATCAACTTAAAATTCAGGCATTTAAAAATTTCAGTCTTTTTGTCATCGTTTGAAGTTTGATTATTTTACATCAAATTTCCAAAGAATTTTTGCAATCAATCAACTGGCATTTTAAAGCATCACACAAAACAAATGAGTAGACATTGAAACCAATAAATTTAAGTAGGCAATTTATATATCATATGAAAGTTGAGTTTGCATCAATTTGAAGCTCAATATGATAATGTACACCAAATTATTTGATTTTCCCCTATACTGCAACAGCTCATGCAAAACCACAAAAAAACCAAGGACAGTCAAGCATACAATCAATGAAGCAATTGCCAGGATCCACAAGCGGAAAAACACCAACACAATTTGAGACTGTAAATGTAGGTACTGGAAGTCAAAGTACCAGAGATACATGCAGTGAATTGATGGAAGCAGCGAGTGGCCAAGAAGCAACTTCAAAATCTGATCTTGGGAAAGAAAATGAAAAACCAAGTAATTGTAATGACGAACAACAAGGTAATTACATCTACCACACTTGGCCAGTACTAGCAAGATCATCGGTCCTCAACTTTTCACAAAAGCAGCTCACTGAACAATTTACAATTATTTTGTTAATGATGTTTACATGCAGTACAAGGACGATATGAGTAATATTATGAATATTTCAATATATTTCCGTGGTTCTCCTGACTTCAATGTACCCATCAAATTAATTTGTATGTGCGGAAATACCTGGTTCAATTGAAATACTTTTCACTTAATATAATACCAATGATTTTAAGATGCCCTGTTGAAACGTAGTACACTGTCAGTTTAATGAAGGTGTAAGGAGATGATAACGATTACATGATTTGCTAATTACAATGTTCTGGTCTACCTTTGGTACTCATACTTTACATGATCATGAGAGGAATAGCCTTACCATTTTACCTTGGCTTTTAATGTATAGTGAAATTATTGTGTATGTATTATAATATGTTGCAGCTAGACATGTTTGCTGGATTATATCGATAACTCTCCATATTTCAAATTTACTTTTATCACATCTGCCCCAAATATCTCCGTTTGGAAATCAAACCTGTGGGTCAAAAAATTGAAATTTCTAAGCTGTACTCTTTACAAGGATCGCAGCCCTTTCAGTGATAGACATGATACAGTGACCAAGTGTTAAAATGGCACAAGGGAACTGTTGATTTATTTGCTTACAATTCAGGTAAAAACAGAAAAACCAATTAGCCATAATTATCATTAATTCCTCATAATTGAGTCGTAAACTGAAAATTAAGGGATTATTTCCTTAAATCTAAATTCATCGCAACCAATATTTTTATGTCAGATTGCCAAATAAAAGTAGTCTTGGATAAAGAGGTGCTGCAAAAACAGAGAGAAGATGAAAACCAAGACTTTGCCCAAGCCCATTCTGTACAACTTAGACAGCAACAGGAAATGCAGAGGAATGAGATGAAGGCTGCAATGGAGGAATGTGAACAAGGATTTACAAGAAGAGTGCAAGCTGTGGTAGCAGATGAAGGCAGTTCCAATGAAGTAAAGGAAATCTGCGAAGAGAAAGTTGGTCTGAAGCCAAAAACTTTGGTAACACAGTCTTTGGGAATCGTGCTGAAGATTTTAACTCTCTATTATCTCTACCGACTGAAGCAGACTTGTAGATCTAGAAGTCTGGCTAAAGCACTGGAACCACTACTGATTACAGATGAAATGAGAGAAATTGCTGCCGAAGTTGGAATCAAACTGCAGTTGAAAGCTATGTATGACATGGCAACGTTTGAAAAAATCGAGTGTTTCTTCATTAACCGTAAGAACCCTCTGTATTAGTTATATGCTCATTATAAACAACACACAGGTTGTTTGCGTTGCTTCAGTGTGCCTGTTCCTACAGTTAAGTTTAATTTTAAAATGTGGGAACATACCTGGTATTAACATTTGATTATCAATCATAAGTGAGAGTTCCTAGAGAAAATTACAAGTAGCTACATACCTTATAGACACTTTCAGATCTGAAAGGGTCTATAAGATATGTAGTATGTCTTGAGCTGCTGAACATGGCAATGATGATTTATCCAACATTGCGCATGCAATGTACAAGTCATATAACAGAAACAAATAATTGACCGACTTCATAAACAAAAATGGTCAGTTCACAGAATAACGGCTACGATCACAAACACAGTATATTGAGACTAATTGTCAATAATTATCTCTTTATACCAAACCTCTTCTTAGTACATGATTGGAAATAAATATTCAGCATGTGCTGTAACTCTGCATTCCACAAAGACCAATCAAAACCTGAGCTTAATATTGATAGAATAAAATGAATGTTTTTCTTACAGGTGATGGTGGAGGAATTCACCCTATTAAATTTCATGATGATGATGATGATGATGATGATGATGATGATGGTGGTGGTGGTGGTGGTGGTGATAATGATGATGCTATGCAACAGACTGATGATCATCTTTATTTGGTAAGTCAAATACACTATGTGACTGTATCGTGGAGAAATTCAATAATTAAACCAATTGTGATGAAATCTTCTTGAAACCAAGAACCAATTCAATGAGAATTAACATGTGAAGGTAGATTGCCTTTCAGGACCAAAATTTGCACGGTGTCCCCCGATTTTCATTCTTGATTTTGAAAGAGAATTGTCATTAGATTGCATGAAGAAAGTTTCAAAAGATTAAGTCTTTCACTTTTGGGGCGCATACTACCTTAAAGGAGTGATAAGTGGTTCATTTAACAGTACTACCACTCTCTTAGTTTATGAGAATTTAGATTACATACTAGGTTAGAAATTTATAGACTGTGTAACATTAATTGGTCGGTATGGTATTTGTGAATGCATTGTTGCTATACCGGTATAAGTTTTCTACACTGGTATTGGGCCCCTCATACCGGTATATGTACACTTCTGCAAATAACTGAGCTCGTACCTCTTTACAAATGCCGCACTATACATTGTCTGAAAGCCTACAGTAGATATTGATAGATGCTGTAATCTGTAATTTGTAATCATTGCTCACCTTGGGATCACATGATAACAAATTTGAATAACGTCTAAATTCCAGGTTAGATCTTTACAAAACTGAAGTATAAAACGTGGTTAAGAACAAAGTGCCATTAGTGAGCATGTGCCAAGCATTTTGCAGTGATATATTTTCAAGTAATTGTTGTCTCCATCAATTTGCTACTCTTAATAATCATACAGAAGGAAATATAAATCTGCCAGATAACTGGACTTGGTAGGATATTGAGTGGTGATAGAGTTAAAAATCTTTTTTGAATGCATACTGGCTTACTGGTCACCTGTTGGTAAAAGTTTGATAATTATTTCTGGAAGTGACATTTTGGCACTCAGTGTTGATGCATCATGCAGTTGTCCAGATTTATAACTTGTACTATCTTGTTCTTCACTGAATAAATGACAACCTTCATTCCATAATTATTGTAATTTACCATTACTTTACCTGTATATTATCAATTACTTAGATTCAGTTCTTGTGTGTTAATATTGTTTGTATTACGCTGGCCTACCCAGCACAGCATCATGCATGTAACAATTACCCTCAGGAAATGCTGTTAAAATGCACTGGTATGTCAGTTATGAAAACACTAGCAAGTACGGTACTCTTGTATTGTTGTGGAGTTTTCTACTGTAACATCAATAATCTTACCTGATGTGTGCGATTTCATTTAAGGGTGAAGAACCTCAACTTGAGCAGCAAGCAGCAGTTGGTGGTCAAGCTGTTGAAAAATGCAAGACAAACCTGGAACAAAGTGAGTATGCATTCACGTAAACTTTAATTTTGAAGAAGCAGTAGTTCCAACCTTTGTCCCAGTTCTGGTGACTAACATCAGTTTGAAAAATGCAACTTTAAAAGTGCAATAAAAATAGTGCAATCCCATCCCCGTGTTTTGCCTGCATAATTAGGATTACATATCATAGTACTGGAATATACTTCTCTCTTGCTTGAATGTTTACTTATGATATTATGGTTCTCAGTCCAGGGAAATTTTCAAGAGATGAAGACTGGAAACTTACATTATACACTCTTACATTTACTGTGTAGGTAATGGACAGTCAAAGTTGTTGTTGCTTTCACTTGATCCTGAACATGAAATCAAATTATCCACTGAGACTAGTGTACAGACAATGTTCAAAGCTGAGAAGTGTATCAGACTGAAAGGAAGGCAGTGTGATATGCTGCAAGTTCTGACAACAAATACAGACACAGTTCAACATATCCTATCCTGTAGACAGGATGTCTTAGCACTACTGAGTGTTACAAGGTATCTCTTGACTGATGCAACAACTCAGAACATGGATACTCAAGGTAAATCACCTTTAAGTGTCGTGGATGTCAGAACGTTAATAACCTAGAACTTTGTACTGATAATGTCTGTCTTGATGAAATGTTTAATCCAGCACAAGTACCGTATGGGTTACATACAATATCTTCTTATGTTCCAACTGTCTACCAACCACACTTGTCAGTGTTTAGAAATCTGAGAATGACAATTTAGAAAACTCTTTGACATTTCTGCTATCCCTTGTTTACATGAAAATTGTAATGTCTGGTACACCAATAAATCAAAGTCTCAGGTGGTCTGCAAAAAGCTAGTTATATGCTGTACGTTTTTCATGAACAACATCAAAAAACGTGGTCTACTCTGACTGATGATGTGACAATCATGACGACACAACCTAGAACCAATGTACCCGTATTTTGCCGTACAGATAGATTGGGTGGTTTGATGTCCAGATTTTACCGGTACAACAACAATTCGCTCAACTCATTACAGTTTACGCAACTGGGTATAATTGGTACTGTATAATTGGTATATGAATCACTAAAACCTTCAAAATGCCATTCAAAGTATGAAAAATATCCATTGTGATAATATTACATCAATGTATATATAACCCTACCTTTCTTTTCCATTTTCTACTCATGATAGAATTTGAGGAACAACTCGTCGAGGAGGGCACTCAGGTTATTCCTGTCAAAAATGTAGATGAAAGAGTTAGTTCACTTGTTAGAAGTTTACTTCTGTTCCAAACTAGTGACATTCAAGTTACTCAGTATTTGATTGGATATCTGTTAGCATTAGGCCAAAAAGTGACAAAGTCCAAGATGGGTATGGAAAAGATCATTCTTGAATGTCGACTTGATGAGGCAGAAAAGGTAAAGTCAGCTTTAGAAGAGAAAATAAGGGATCTTTTGAAAAGATCAGATAGCAAGTCTGAGTTAGATGTAGAAAAGAGAATTCTTGAAAGTAAACTAAATGAGACTCTTCGGGAAAAAGCAGCTTTACAAGAGCAAATGAGGGATCTTTCAACAAGATCAGATAGTGTAGAACAAGGAAAGAGAATTCTTGAAAGTCAACTAAATGAGGCTAAAAAGGAAATGGCAGCTTTAGAAGAGCAAATAGGAGATCTTTTGAAAAGATCAGATAGCAAGTCTGAGTTAGATGTAGAAAAGAGAATTCTCAAGAGTCAACTAAATGAAGCTAAAAGGGAAAAAGCAGCAGTGGAAGAGCAGATAGGGGATCTTTTAAAAAAATCAGAAGGAAAAGAGCTAGAGTTTATCAGACAAACTTCTGATATGCAAAGTGAGCTGCTAAAGAAAGAGGAGATGATAGGTGATCTACTAGGAAGACTATCAAAAGTGGAAGATCCATATTTGACACCATTAGATCTTCGCAAACCAAAAAAAGAGTTTGAACATCAGTATGGCACAGCCAAGAAAGAAACAGAAGGTAACATTAAGAAGTCAAATTAAGTGAACTCTACATGATATCATATGGACTGAAGGAAACCTAAATTACATTTATAGTAATACCTTTCAAAATCAAGAACAAGTTTTGGGCTCTCCAAAACACAATGAATTATCTGCAAAAAACAAAAAGCTGAGTTTGTAACCCTGTGTCTATATTTTTTGAAAGCTTATGTACTGGCAATGCTGTTACTTGTATTTTGTAATCATTGTTTTCATGAGGATCATGTCTCAGTAAATAACCTCTCAAAATTATTTCTTTCTGTCCATACAACACAGCGACGTTTCCAGTTGCAATTTGTAGGATTAAGATCTGTTGTATCAATCTTTCAATTCACTATAGGAAAAAATGTGAGACTGGAGTGAGAAAGTGACGCTTTCTCGCATTTGGTGAGAATGTCTTGTTGATTCTCACCGCTGTCAGTGAGAATTTTTTTAAATTCTCACCAGTGAGATGCGAGAAATGCACTCCTTGGTGAGAATAAAGTATGATAACAGATTCTCATTGGTGAGACTGGAAATTTTCACCGAGCACGGTGAGAATGTATCATACTCATCATTTACTGGTGACAATCAAGCAGACTCGCTGTTGTATCCTGATTTACATACCATAGCTTCAAAGTGCATTGTGAATCAGTGCCAGGGTTAGAATGTGTTAGGTTCATGTGTGTGTTGAGAGTATGATGAAGAATGTCAAGTGACTTTCCATAAACTAAAAACAGTAGAAATTAGAATATCAAAATTTACTTTTTTATTGTTTTTTATGAATTTTCAGCAAGTGCCCTTCACCAACCTGATGAAACCGAGACAACTAAAACAGAATATTCTCGGACGATGGAGACAGAACATGAGCAGCATGGTAATCCAACACATTCACATACCGATATGCCAACATTCAGGAAACGTCAGTTGGAGGCAGATCAAAAGAAAGAATCACTACCTGAGAAAAAGCCTCGAAGTACTGACAGTGAAATCAAAACAAGTCATGGAGCAGAAGCATCGATAACTTCAGTTACTAAAGATAGTAAAGGTAAATGGCACACTTTTAAATTGCTAAATTCTGCCTTTTCCCATTGAAATTTTTGAAATGATATTGTCATGTTTTTTTTTGTCATTGTAATGTTGAGAATGTCAATAAGAATCATGAAGAAATCCACAAAACATGAACACCAGGTGAAGTGAGTACTAACAATATTTATAGCAGATAAAATCATAGCAGATAAAGTGTGTACCGTACAACAGGAACACATAAAAAATTCACAAACCCAATGCTATCGATTCAAGCTGTGTATGCACTGCAGCCTAAAAAGTGTTTATATGACAAATAGATGGGCTAGCTTGTTTATCAACAAGAAGACTGCTACTCCCCTTAGATCTACAATTTCAAAATCAACTGATTTTCTTGCAATCCATTTTTGGCAGGAGTGTCAAGCTTAGGGTCCATCTTATTATCAGATTTATTGAACAAAAAATTCATTTTGTTCATACAAAATTTGATAGCGAAAAAAAGATTAAAGCGCAGTGGTCGTCGCGCTGCGCGTGCATGATTTTTTTGTTGATAAACATAAATTTTTGTAAACATAAGTCTTCTCAACTTCAATAGAAGTGAGATGGGAGCAGTCCCCAACTTTGTTAAGGCCTTTGTACGACTTAACATCATGCAATAGTAAAATATTAAGATCGGAAACGAACTTCAGTGGTGTATTTCTATCTATAAACTCGTGTAGAGCTACGAACATTGGGACACTACACTCAGCAA
>LD347902.1:137840-152790 GCA_001465055.1 Ptychodera flava | reverse complement strand
TTTACTGCTTTACAAAACATTCATTATTGAAAAATTGGACAAGTAAATTTACATATTAACCATTATTTTGATTGCCCGCCATACTACAAAGAAAACAAAGCATATGTGTCCCAGTTGAAAATATTCAACACTATGCATTCCATTGGACTACTCTGTTGTTTCCGTGAATATTCAAATGATATATGCACTGTGTACACTGTTTTTGCTATATTTGCATGGGGTGCCATTTTACGTTTGGGCACACATTTATTATTTTTCTTGTTCAAAATTGCACATGCAGTCTCACTGCAGTTTCACTCAATACTTGTATTCCAACCCCTCAAAGAGCATATTCCCAAAAACTTGTTTTAGTTCAGAAGTAAAATCACAAAAAGAATGCTTAAAGATACAGCTAGTGGGGCTCTAATAATTAATTGAATATAAATGAGCCGTCCAGCACTCTTAGAAGTATGAGGAGAACCCTATGAGAATGTCTGACATTTTCTCATGATAACATGATAATTTTCAAAATAAAGTGGGTGAAATGAAAAACCAATGTTTTAGCTTTTTTCAAACATGTAAATTATACTGGGCAAGTGGTTTTCTAATTCGGGCAAGTGAACTGAACCCCCCACTTGCCCGAAGGGCAAGTGGATAAAAAAATAAGTGTCTTTCCCTGTGATGGGATATTTGTCTTTGGTTAAAGACCCAATAAACACTGGAGTGACTCTCTCACTCTCGGGTCATCATGGTTAGACTACTGGTGCTGTGAATGTTGCTTAGCAACAGTATATTGAGAGAGAGAAGATAGAAAAGAGAAGATATTTCTCACTCTCTGTAATTCTGTCTTTCTCTGTCTGTTGCTGTCTTTCAAACACACATTTACACACATTGTCTGGAAGCAATTGACTTTTTTCATACTGATATTGGTAATGCCATATTGTCTTAAAAAGGGTAAGGTATCACATGGGTATCACATGGAAAAAGACTGAACAGCATTAATGACATGTCCAGCAACAATGCATGTTAACTGTCAAATAAGCTTTCCTATTTTGGAAAGTCAAGGTTGATTGAGAGTCAAGGTTGATTGAATGCTGTAGGTGATACTTCACAAAGGAGATTGTTGTGCATCCAAGTACTTGTTAAAACATCAACTGATTTGCTTCAAAACTCAATGTAAACGTGTGTAAGTTTTCCCAACCTATAACATGCTTGCGTTTTTGTCAACAGGAGACACGATGACAGTGCAAGATCCACACCAGATGAACTTGTGTGCCGCAGCGTGGGCAGTGGTGTCATACATCTTAGCCGACATGGAAGATATGCTACCAAGATAGTGCCACCAAACTTTACTTTATTATGCTTCGCTGAATGGACAATCTGATTATTATGATTGCTTGTGCAATGTTTCTTTTTTCTTAATTATATTCTTTCATGTGGCAAAGAAATAATTTTAGATTTTGCAAAGTTTCATTCATGAAATGGTACGAACACCATTTGTCTTTTTAACTTTGGTCTTTATTGTCAATATGTCAACTGTGTATATTTTTAGCTCACATTTGGTTTTACCAATGTGAGTTTATCGTATAGGCTGAAGTCGATGGCGTCTGTATGTATGTGTGTATGTATGTATGTATGTATGTATGTATGTATGTATGTACGTACAGTATGTCCGTCAACATCAAAAACACGCAAACCGCTGCACGTTTCAGCTTGGTATTTGGTGTGTTGATGCATCCTGGGCTATAGATGGGATTTTGTTCAAATGAAGTCTGCATTGCCAAAATTATGCAAATGAGCTTACAAAATGTGAAAATGGTTAAGAATTAATAACTCAAGAACCGCGTTTTTGATTGCTTTGAAAATTTGTGTGCAAGTACCTTAGGTTAACCTTATACAGTTTTATGAATATTGTGAAGATATCCTTAATTTTGTATTTTTGCTGAATTTTTTTCTGATTTTTCTCATTTTCAGTAAAAATTCTTCTTCTCTTAAACCGCTGGCCCAATGGCTCTCAAATTTGGGTTGTCTCTTTGCAAGGGTGTTACTCTTCTAATTTGTTGAAATTATGACAAAATTTGGAAAATTACTATTTTTGTGCAATTTTGTCATTTTTGGTCAAAAAATCTTAGACAGTGTTTCCTTTTTAAAACCCCTGGACAGACAGCTTTCATATTTCGTACACAGACGTACAGAGATGACAATAGTTAGATATGTGGAAATTGTCCTGAAATATAAAAAATTGTATTTTTAAGACAATATTGTCATTTTTGGTCAAGAAAACTTTATCTCAACATTACTTGTTTGATAGCTTTGTAATTTGGTATAAAGTCCCTTGTTTGATAGCTTTGTAATTTGGTATAAAGTCCCGAAAGATGTTATTAGATAAATTTTCTGTTCAAAGTGTTGGGAAAGCCCAAAATTTGTATATTTTAGGTACTTTTCTCAGTTTGTGACCTTAAATGACCTATACTAACCCAGGATATGTTGTGAGACAATTTTGAAGGCTGTGAACATAATTTTGTCATATTTGATACCAATTTGTAGGAAAATTTGATCCAGAAAACAAAGCTGAGGTGATTTTTTTCATTTTGGACCAATTTTTGCAACTTTTCTATGTAAGACATACAAAAACTGATGAGAAATTTGGATCAAGGATAATTCCAGATGTTGTAATCACCACCCACAGCGGAAGGCATTTCACTATCTGTAACTAACTTAAGTGCTGTTTACATTAGAACAATAACACTCATGGCATTAATTAAAAATCTCCAAGGTTTTAAATGTACTTCCTGTCATTTGGTCTTATGTAATACCAAGGGGTGGAACATTTGATATTCAGGAGGGGGTAGGGTTTAGAAGATCAATGATGTAGCATTACTTTTTTACCAGATCCCTTGTGCATTTTTTGCCCACTCCCACGTTTTCTTTTTATCAAGCCTTCTCTGTTTTTTGTTGTTGACATTTGCTTATGTATTTAGGATCTGCTTCTCCCATTGCTATAGAAGTTGATATGCATGTTCCTAAAGATGACCTCCAGTACTTAAGTTGGAGACCTTATTTGCTTTTGTCATTCTCGTTTTTCCTGGTTTAAATATTTCTCGAATGGACCAATTCAAACCGAATGTGAGCACATAGTGTCCTTGACGGTATTTTTACTTTTATTAGTGTAAAAGTCACTTTTTACATACGTTTGCTGGCCAAAATGTGCAAAATATCTAAATGCATGCCAGAGTTCAATCATTTTGTAAATTCATACCAGGAGTAAATATACCATCCTTTTCTCAAATTTACTTTAAAGTATAGATGGGTGTTACTATCCCTCTACGACTTTCAGTTTATACTTTATTGGCAGGAAAATATTATGCATGTACAGTTATTTATATTAATGAGATACCAATACCGAATCTTACGATGATGGTTTTTCTCATGTCAAAAAATAAGCAAGTAATGTTCTCTGAAAAAACTTCCACCTATTTACAAAATTCTTATTCTCTCAGGTAATGTATACAAACAATTGAATGGTCATTGAATTTGATGATAAATACCATGAAATGATTTGGTGCCACTCTCCACTGTTGACCTCTGAACCTGCATGTGGAGTTCTGCACTTTGGCAAGTACGGCTGTCTGGCTGTAAAAAGGTTGTGATTCTGCGTGAAGTGTACATGTGG
Source organism: Ptychodera flava (assembly GCA_001465055.1). Taxonomy (NCBI): domain Eukaryota; kingdom Metazoa; phylum Hemichordata; class Enteropneusta; family Ptychoderidae; genus Ptychodera; species Ptychodera flava. The sequence goes on along the minus strand of LD347902.1, from coordinate 149,138 downwards.
AACTTTGACATGCTGGAACCATAGAACGTCGAGAAAAACTTTCTCGAGGGTCTATGGAACAAGGAACAAGGTTCTGCCGTCGAGGGCGCACTTGTTAAGATACAAATATTGCCCATGCATGGTTTCCAAACAACTGTAAAACACTTTGAGTTGGCTCAGCTGCATTCTTTTTTGGCGATTTTGGGTTTTCATTGCAATTAGCGGGTTTTAAATTTAGCTAAAAAGACATGTTGAAAATAGTGAATATGGGGAAAAGTTTTAATCAGCAGCATCTTTGAGCAATTTTAAACACTTGGCTAAACTAGCTACAAAAAGATGCTAGGTAAAAGACTTGTTTGTAATCTTATACACTTGTACACACAAGAGATGTACTATATATAGGTGTTCAAATATGTATGAGAAAAATGGGGAAAACTAAAATCTGTGCGACTTGAACAGTTCCCTTGCCAAACATATTGGCAAATATCATAGCAGATATATTTTCTGAAATGTTCTTGAAGCTTTGTAAGAAATACATGATGAAGCCATGACAATGGCTTTCATGATCATTAAAAAACAGCTTTTGAGACTACATTCATATTTTCGGTGTCCAGTCTTGAAAGAGTGAGTGAGTGTGTGTGTGTTCACGTGCAAATTCTTACAAAAGTTGAAAGACTGTAAAGGGAACAAGCAGACTGGGTTCAAAGGAGTACCTTACTACACTCCAGTTGTATGGGCATTTGCATCATTTTTCTAGTGACTAGTTATTGACTTTAAGATTGTTCCCTGTTGGTGCTGTGTGATTCGTATGTGCAAGCAAGTAAGGAGTGTATGTGACAATCAATTTTGTGACAAAATTTATATTTAAGGGCCAATTACTATTGAAATAATGGACGATGCGTTGACCATTAACGTTTATTTATGGGCAAGGGCGAGAGGAAAGCCAAAAATTAACAGGCACGGGCAGAGTCAGTTATTTCAATTATATTATCAACGAACACCGAAAAACCATAAAAATTTACAAAAATTTCCCGTGCTGACGACAATGGAGCCCCAGAACCTGTCATTTAGTGTGCACGCTGCAAAAATTTTGCAAATCCGGAGATTTTGTTTGAAAAAAGTGTTTAAACTTGGCCCACAAATGCCGTTTTATTTTGTGGTTGGTTATGATCTTTGTACAAATCACAGTTTTCGTTTTAGCCGTTAAGTTACTATGTTTACGATATTCACGGGCATGAAAACAAACCATTACTGTGTATTTGTGGGCAGTCACGTGGTTCAGCTCGACCAATAAAACCCAATGGACAGGGCATGGTAATATAAAAACTTTTAATGGTCTTCCCTCAATTTGTGTTTGATGACATCTACAGTTTCTCTTCCAATAGCAAAAACATGTTAAGATGAACATTGTTGAGCTTGTAAACTCAGCCTGAACAGGTGTATTGAAATTGAAAACAAACTGTGAAAAAATCTACAAAAGTTATAGGTACTGACCTTTTACAAACCATGCATTTCAAAGTGATTTTGGGAGTGGCACATGAAACTGTTTTATAAAACACAGTAAAACTATTAGAAAATGCAACAAACATAAGTACATGTATATTGTGTTGATATATCACAGTTTGCACATTACATTGCATTGCGTTCCATAGTGAGATGAGGAATTTCCAACAGCTGGATCTGATTCCAAATCCCATGCTCAAGGGATAGTTTTCTTTCAGCTTTATCACTGAGCTAATTGACTAAATAGCTGAGCACAACTTTCAAAGGAGAACAATTTTAAAGGATTAAAATCACGTAAACAGTCAACGTCAATGACCACTGATGTGAGAACCAGGGATTGAGGACTGTAACAGCTCGGATGCAGGACTGAGGAGAGTGGAGTGAATTCACTCATTACTGGATATCCTTCCTGAGAAGATCCCTCTCTGTCATCATGACAGAAAGACAAACATTCAATGCACCTCTGCAGAAGTCTTCAACCGTTCCATCTACAGTGGTTTTGATGTGAAAAGGTTGCTACAGATGACCAGGATACACTTTATGCTGAGTAAACGTGTGGAGTGTTTGATTTATATGAGGGTCATCAATTACGTCTACTGGGCTAATAGCATACCGTAGATTGACAATCTAGCATGCATTCTTCATCACACAAGTGCATTATCAGTGGTATGCACAGATTGGTTCACAGTCCCTCATGTGTGTAAGGGACTGTAGATCGCTGGACTACTTGAATGGCACAGTTTGAGGTTCAAGGATATCAGCCCATTGTAGCGGTAGCTGCACACCTTAGACTGAAAGGTCAGTCGGCTGAGGACGCTCCCTATACGCTCCCTTCCTCCTAAGAGGAGAAGAGCGTAGGAAGCGTCCTTGAGCGACGGATCAGTCTACTCCTCTCCTCTGACACAACATTCATGTAAAACCCACATGAAAGAGGCACATTTGTCCATCATAAAGTCTGTAAACTTTAATTCACATATTTGAAATAATAAATGGCATTTTTTTTCAAAACATATTCAAAGGTTGATCCTTATACATTACAATTATACTAAATCTGAAAAAATTACAAAGGCCTCTTCCTTGTGCATATGCAAAGCTGGATCATATTACCTAGGAAGATGGGCTATGGGTTTTACTTCAATTTCTTTCTTTCACGGAACTTTCTTAGAAGTCAAACACTGTAAATGCACAGCTCTGTCTGTTCAAGAATAATGAAAACTTGTGACACAAACTCGCTCTTATTGTGCAATACTGTACAATTTGCTCACAACATAAACAAACCACAGTAAAAACGGTGTCCTGTTGTTTGACTAATCTACAAGTTTCACCACAACAAAACGTGGCTGTGTGTGCTAATGTGACGACAAAATTGCACACTTATACGTGCATGAGATGGGCAGAGGATTCAATGCATTAACTACCCCTATTCTATCCTCATCTTCATCCCGTACACGCTCGGATCAGCTTGACCAATAGCAGCTCCGTGACCAGAGACTGTAACACTGGACATTTTATACAGAAAAATTTAATTGGAAATGGTTTCAGTGTTGAATATCACAACAGCCAAGATCTAGACATTTCAGTGTTTTTGTTAAGGCCGGTACCCCGGTAAATGTTACCGGGGTTCCCCAGTCATTTTACCGGGGTTCCCCTTGGTATATCAATGCAATCAGATCAAAGGACAGTAGAAATGTTACCGAGGTTCCCAAATCATTTACCAATGTTCCCCAACCTTAGCAAAAACACTGCATTTACATAGTGAACAACAGAGAAATGTACATTTCATAAATACAAGAATTTTACAAAATGCTGATCAGAATGCATTTGCTATCTCTGAAGTGGCTTTTTCATTTTGTGATGCTGTGCTTCAATTTTTTTTGAGAAAGACAAATGATTATCTTCTTTTGAACACTGACTCTAATTGCAAAATGATACAGATAAAGATTAATATTTCCTTCCACTTTTGAAGGCATTTCCACAACTATTTAGTTTACTGTAGCATGTGGATGCATATAATGAACAAAATACATGGGGACATACATGTAGAAACATTAACAATGCAGATTCAAATTTTGGAAACCTCAGCTTTTCTTATAATTGCCTCGCTCCGATCAAGACACCTGATGGTGCCTTGAACATGAACATTCTGGTATTATGACTTTGGCAATATCTATTGTTAACACATTGACTAGTATTGCAGATTTTTTTTGATTCATTAAATAATAATTCATTTTATTCAGGAGTCATAACTCCTTTTTCACTTTACCATACAGGTACTACTTCTCAACAAAAGCTTTAGGGACAGTCAATAATCAAAACATGCACATGGGAAATCGAACTCATTGCATTTGACCCCAAAATCCCCTGAACAAAGGTTAAGCATTGCAAAAATCCTATGCTGAGATCATAGCCTCCCATAGGGTGGTAGAGTGCTGAATTACATATAGGTTATTTGAAGTTAAACCACTTTTACTTTTTTTTTTAACAGCAACTGATATATTTCAAAACAAAATCTGAATTGTGATTGAGTATCACAGATACACATGGTTTACGCGGTGTGTATGGATTGCAAAGTTGCTGTGTATGATGATTGGATAAAGCAAACCCCCCCACTACATGCAATGAGTTGGGCTTGTCTGTTGCATGTAAAGATTATCCATTGCCCCCTGACAAAGAGATGTAGATAGAAAACGCTTGCTGACTGTAGCTGAAACAGTTTAATCATGCCATGTCAAAATTTGGCAACATATTACAATTTAATTTTCAATACATAACAGTTATATGGCACTGAACATGTGAAGTGACAATACTGCACTTGGTGTAGTCTCATGCTGGTCCAGTAACCTGATAAGATAATATGTACATGGAGTTGTCCGTAGTTTCTGTGAAGTACCCCCTCTATGACGCGCCAGTGACCTGACGACTCAAGCTGTCTAACCTCTCCATGAACTCGCTCTTTTCTCTGTCGCTTGATTTGGTCCAAGCCAATGGCAGATGTGGGCTCACTGCTTTGCGATCTGGGAAGAGAAAGACGTGTTGTGATGTCAAACCTAGAATCCCAATAAATTTGTACTAAAACAAACAGATAAAGGCAACGACTATTTATAATCTGTAATGGTAAAATCTACCCGCTCTAACATTCTCATAATCATTCAAAAACATGCATCCCATTAACTCCAGAATCTGAGACTTATTGAAGACAAATCTGGCAAATTGTCTTAGAAAGTACAGTTAGACAATTTTGGACGAGGAAAAAAAACTACAGGAAGTAAACTTGTGATGTAACAACTGCATGTCCTGTGACTTCATTCCACTGTGTTTCAATCATTTTGTATACTTGGCCATAAGAGGAAGTCAAGCCGATAGTGAAAGGCAACAACTGTGTAATGGCAAGATGCACAACAAATTAAACTGTTGTGCTCCTTTCAATAATATGAAATGTTTTTACGCATTAAAATTTTTCTAATCCTGAATTTCCTCTGTTATCTATAGAATACTATGTCGTCATATAAACCTTAAACACTTATTGAGGAACCTATTTTAGTATTGGTGTACTTTTCTATTGCCATGGCCCAGCATGGCACACATGTACTTGACATACTGATATAGTTATGGTTGGGACCCCTATACCCAAAATATTTTTAATTTGATTGCTCTATTGCGTCTCCAGATCTTTCTTTGCCACTTTCAATTGCCATAGACAGCAAACCGTCTTAAGTTGAGAAACATTTGAAGTTGTGCAACAAATGATCCTTGTGGGACATCATATGGTTTAATATTCAGTGTCCATGCAAGTTCTTTCATTTATTTGTGACTGAAAAAATGTTCTAAATGAGGAAATGGAAACCGTTAGAATGATGCCATTCTGAAACTTACCGAAAAAGAACTGGCCGTTGGCTTGCTTTGTGGCTGCATTCGACGCGGCCAGCCACACCACTGTGTCGGCACCTTGCTCCGATGTCCGAAACTTGTCCTTCAACTTCTCATAGAAATCCGGCATAGAATTCTGCACGGCAGGTGTGTCGGCCCAGCCTGGATGCATACTGGAAAACTGTATTCCTCCATGTTGTTTTGCAAACATCTCCATCATCACAATCTGCTGCCTCTATTGAAGTATAACAGCGTGAGTTACAAACCTGCACAAATGGCATTCTATATCTAATTTACTGTCAGGTATTTTCCTATAGCAGTACCAGTACATGTACGCCACTAACATGTGTTAGGAAATGACACAATTTCTGACCAATGAATGCACACAACAGACGAGTCATGAATAAGTGCTTTGTACTGAATGCAAGGAAAGCTCCAGTCCACCAAACAGGAAACCCATAAGTAGCAAAACGTGTATTAATGGTACTTCAGTAGACTGATCCAGTTACACCAATGGTTTTCAAATATCTGCAAATATGCCTTTGTGGAAAGTTGCCATTGACAAAATTTAAAACTCCTAAAATAGCTAATTGAAATGTTCTTACATACCTTGTTCTGTGCATAGACAAAAGTACCATCAAATTTACTCATCTTCTCAAAGTTAAAATCTTTATAGTCCAACTTCATTGTGTAGGCTCCTCCTGATGCAACTGTGATCTGTATAGATGATCAAATTGTGTTTTGATATCACATTAACCCTTTGAATGCTGTAATTTTTCCCATCAAAATTTCAGTGCAACATTTGACCAATTTTTATGAATTTTTCTGTAATGTCTTTGATAATTTTGGACCAAACGGACATCACATTTCATTGGCTACAGTTTTTCATCAAAATTTTGGCAAAAATCTGAAAAAATTTGACTGGGGTACATTTTATAAAGGCAAAAAAAATTGACTAAGGTGCTCAAAGGTTGACAGTACCCACACTCACACACACAAGGATGCACACATGACACTTGGGCCAAAGATGTCATTTTCTTTGTATCTTTTGAAGGACCAGTAGCTGTACATAACATTTTGTGATATTACCACTATTTTTGTGTCTGATGTCAATCAAATCTTGTTCTAAGCATGTCGAGATACACAATGTTCAGCTACTTTGTCACTTTTTGAACGTCGTATCTAAGTATGTGCATAAATAAATTTGGCACTGTCTGAATTACAAGATGGTTGGTACATGTAATTCACAAAAGTAGCTATCAGTAACACAAAGAGTCTCAAGGAAACAATTGTACATCTAGATCTTGAGAAACAGATCATGATATTAAACTACTTAGTAGACACAATAATGTACTTACCACTCTCGGTGAACTGCTTTTACTCAGTGTTGGAATAAGTGATTTGGTTAGGACGTATGTACTCATGGTATTGGTGGCAAAGTTCTTCTCTAAGTTGTCTTCTTGGACCTCTCGAGTGTTTATCATACAACCCGCATTGTTTATCTGCAATAAGGAGAGGTATGTATAGCAAATGGCTTTCTGCTATAAAGTTGGATCTTGACAGTTACATCATGAAGGTCTGTTTCTTTCAGTGTTCGATGGTTAAACAGCAGAGAAAGCTCACACAGAGAACAACACACTGAACTGCTGTCCTATGTGGGTGTTGCTTCACACGCTGTAGTTTCAACTGTCAGATATCTAGCTTGAAGTACTGAAAGTACACTAATTGTATAATTTTGCTTCGGTCACTTTCTTAACCTATCTGTGTTTTTTTTTGTTGACAGTGCATCCATTCATTTAACTTGGACTCTACTTATTGGTGTCTGACATTATTACATTTTTTTTGCATCTTCTTTTCAATTGGACGGTTTGAAATCAACAGTAGCTCAATGACATGTAAAAATGCTTACTGAAGTGTGACTACAGAACGTTTTATCAAACACTGGCGACAAAAATACAACATAGATTTTAACAACCAAATAGCTCCAACTTGCACATCATATATGACCGCCACAAGACAGTACACAAAAACTGTAAACAATTGACTGAATCCATCACCAACGATTGAAATAGTAACATTTTCAAAACCAAAAACATCTCTCTGAAGATTGGATGGTATTATTTGGTAAGCAAAATGACAAATGTCATTATGATACAGCTTACTGGGCTGTACAATGTAACCCTTTGCGTGCTGTAATTGTTCCCACCAAAATTTTAGTGCAACATTTTTACCAATTTCTGTGAATTTTTCTGTAATTTTTAAATAATTTTGGACCAAATGGACATCACATTTCATCGGCTACAGTCTGTTATCAAAATTTTGACAAAAATCTGAAAAAAATTGACTAGGAGTATATTTTCTAAAGATGATGAAAACTGACTTTGGCGCTCAAAGGGTTAAGCCTCTCCCAACTTTCAAATATACATCCATTCCTTCCACTGACTGTATGTGTTGCTGTACACTTCACTTAGAGTACACTGAAGGTCTGATTGGTGAAAAGAGAACACAAAATCATTGCAAAACTCCCCCAGGACATTATTTCTACGACACGACATCATTATTCATGGCATTTGCAAACAGAATTTAACATTTAATGCAGCTGATGGCGCGTTCATTAACCAAGGACGTTCTTAATATTTGGGACTTTAGCAGTTAAAGGCAGTAACTTACCAAAACATCTAATGAGTTTCCATCCCCGGAGAACGAAGTAGCAAAGTCATGCACTTTGCGAGGACTGGACATGTCCAGTATATGGAGCTTAATGTTCTGAAAGTGTCAAGAAAAAGTTGGATCAGCATAACTACGACACACTTTACAACTTGCATCTGGTCATTTTCTGTACAGCAGTCCATAAACTACTGTGTCTGTAAAATCTACTCATTGACATACCACTTTCAAATAAATATATGATGCACAATTTTTCTGCCAAGTTTTAGAATATCCTGGCAATAAGGTTGAGGGAGATAACATTCTTCTTGCAAAACAGGAACACTTGTGATTCAGTGCAGCTGTTAAAATTTAACATTCAAATTCTTCTGTATCTAAAACTCGCCTACCATTCTGACAGTCATAAATTTACTCCCGTGCGCAATTTCTGAGGCATTCCTACTAGTATCTCTCATAATTAAAATTCAGTTGATGAAAAGCAGGATGCCAGATTAACCCTTTTCCTGCCGAGCGCCCTTGTCCGTTATCCTACCAAGTCAGTAGAAAACCGCCCCATAATATGTGCCTGCAAAAGATTGGCTCTCCTGCACGTTATCCTGCCAGACATTTTGGCAGAAATCGCCCATTTTCAGGGTAGTTTTAGCCGTACTTATACGTGTTAGACTTTGATAACTTCTACATGCCCGTAGACAGGGGAAGGAGCTCAAGGGTTACTGCAGAAAAAAATTGAGGTCACCGGCTTTGTTTGCCCCTGGGAGTGCGTCATTTTATTGCCGTTTCATGTTTATTTTTTCTGAAATAAACTCCTTCAGTATTGCGCACGTCCGCTAGGCACAAACATCACCTCACTCGTCTGTTAGTCAGAGGCCCTGGGGGTCATGCTAGGGGTGCGGCAGCACTGGCAAACCTGTCCTGTTTCCCCAGGGTAGGGTCAATAGCCCTTTCCCGGGTTGCGTGCAAAACGAACGATTCATACACAATGGTTGTGTGAGGGCGCATGTCTGGTGACGTCAGAGAAATTTCTTTGGGGTTAAAATTTGTAAACACGGAGCGCGTGATCTGTTTTGTACGACCCAGCCGTCAACATCGTCTGCTGATACAGGTTAGAAATATATTTTACAGTGTTTATCGACGTCCTAGCGCAACCAGCATGGTTAGGTTCGTGTGCAATGCTCCAGGATGCTCGGCGTCAGCGGAAAAAAAGAAAAAATTGTCGAAATATCCGTGGATGACCAATGTAACATTTCATGCTTTCCCGACCAAACTGAAAAATGCAAGGTTACGACGGCAGTGGATAAAAATGTTACGTCGTGAACAAGGCTGGTCACCCAACTACTATTCAAGAGTGTGCTCCAGACATTTCGAGGGCGGACGAGGGCCAACATCTATACATCCTGTTCCGACATTATTTGGGTACAATAGTTACAAGGTGTCGCCAGTGTGTCGATCAAATACTAACATATTGAAGCGTGAACAGGCTACTGCTTTTGCGTATTGGAGTTGCAACCCCGAGAAAGAAAATGTAGAGCTGCAGCAACAGGCAACAATCATAGATGCTGAGATGAGTGACCTTGGTGAAGAAGTGGTAGTGGATTGTTGTCATTCTGATACAAATTCTTTATCTGGTAAGCATAAACATGTACAATGATGTACATAGTGACTCCAACTCATATTACCTTGATTGCCACATGCAGTATATTCAGGGTCTATGGTACATCAAATCATAGACAGTAGAGCTCGCTATACCGTCTATGATCAAATGAACAAATTTTTGACAGCTTAGAGAAAAATTGTATCATAAATAATTTCAATAGAGGTGAGATAGGTAGGGTTTAATATAAGGTCATTGAATCACATAGTGCTAAAAGGTATACTGTCTGTATCTTCTGTTTTTCTTTTCTCATTATTCCAGGCCAGTATTCACTGTCTTGTTCCACTCCATGTTAAAATGGCCTGCACTCTACTTTTCAACAAAGCCTGTGTACGCAAATGTTATTGTCAACAAAAATGAATTCAAGTTCAAACATTATTTCAGTTTTCAACATAGACTAAACACACATGGCTGTGTTCATAATACTTCCATGCTGCAGGAATTCAGACAACAGAAACTGTAGTTGAAATACAGATAGATAATACAGAAAAAATAGCCAAAAGCTACAGCGAATTAGCTTTATCTATTTTCTGACTACAGTAGGAAACAATTTCTTTTAAGGATGTACCACTGAGCATTATGCACATGTGGAATTTTTCCCTTCTCATAGGATTACATGTAGAATTGCTAGAAAAACAACTTGTACTATATTGTCATTTGAATGGAAATTTGCACAAAGCTCAGACAAACGAAATAAATAATAGCGATGAAATAAAATTGCAGGGTCATCGCCCTTAATTTTGAGATAAATGGCAATGTATGATTTTGTCCATAGAAAAAAAGGCATTGGTGGTAAAATGCTGACTCAACATTCTTTCTCATAAATGTTAAAATTTATACTCGTACACGAGCATGGTGACCCTCATTTTTTATTACACATTTTGATTATACTAACAAAGAAGAATCCAAAAATTGACAATTTATTGACATTGACAGTACTTTCAATTTTACCGCCTGTACATCCTTAACAGGCAATTATCGCCAATGTTTGGGTTGAGGCCAAAGACATTTTATCAACCTATACCAGACACTGACTTTACCTTTACTTACATCCTTTTAACAATGATGTTATCACATCAAAAAGTATGCCTCCATGAAGGTTGTTGTATGTCATGGGGATGTCTTGTTTTGACTTGACAATACAACTTATAGTATAATGAGTTTTAATTTGGATAGTTTCACAAGTTAACCATTCCTTCATAAGATTTCAAAATGACAAAAGACATATTTTTTGTCTCTATAGGTTCTTCATTGAATATGATAGAGCCAATCAATCAGCATGATTACCTGTATACAGCTATGAGTGATGATGATGGAGAGCACTCAGATGAAAGAAAACTTGGAAAACTAAACCTAACAAAGCTTGGAGATGGATGGACAACAGATCAGGCAGATGCCAACAGGAGGAGAATTCGTGTGTATGTTGACAGCACAACTCAAACAGATATTTGTGGAAATGACATTGATAAGTTGCTAAATGAACATTCAGAACTGAAAGAGAAGCTGACTGACAGAGACAATTTAAGAAGAGAACTGTTTATTGAAAAAGTAATTGAATCTGATGAAAGTGTATTTAGATATACAGGGTTTCCTTCCCGCCAATATTTAAATTCCTTCTTTAATATTCTTGA
>LD347902.1:113560-126990 GCA_001465055.1 Ptychodera flava | reverse complement strand
TAATTTACTAGGGGGGGGGGCCGTGCAAAAAAAATCACCCAGAAATTAGAAAATCCTCCACCCTCCCCCTGGAAGTAAATTCTGAATCGTCCCTTATTATGATACATTTTTCTGTAAATGTTGTGGCCAGTGTTCCGCCTTGAGCCCATGCATAATTAAAAATAAAAATATTTTGGAAAAAAAATTCCTGCCGACCTACCTAACCTGTTTATCGGAACAGCACAATTTATTTATTTATTTACAAATTAATCAATTAATTTATTTATTTATTTATTTGCCGAGTGTTATCACAGGAACAGCTCATGTGTCCCTTTTACACGTAAATACTGGATGAAAGATGGAACTTGAAGTCACTGAATATAAGTTTTGATGAACGTGGCAAGCTAGCTGAAAGAACTTCGGGTAATTCAATATTTTGAAGAAATATACACAAACAGAAGTGGAGAGCTATATTTTCACATATCATACGGTTAGGTAGCCGAATGATTTACTTGTTCCTCGAATCGCCTTTTCTGCTTCAGCCAATATGGATTTTTCCCAAAATGAGGCAATAACTTTTTTGGCAATTTCATTTTGCATCTTTTGATAGTGTTTTTGTTTTATTCTGGGAGCATGTGGAAATGCTCAGGATTTGTTCTTTCAACACTGCCCATTATATGGAATGCCTACCGTGGACGAAAACGACAATTCTCCGCGCTGTGTTAAATTTACCTCCGCGCTGTGTCAAAAGCTCCGCGCTGTGTTAAATTTATCTCCGCGCAGCGCGGAGAAATTGTCGTTTTCATCCACGGTAGTCGTGCTCTATAAAACCATTCCCAAGCGAATCTGTTGGCTGGACCACTGCGTATTTGCTGTTATCCAAATCCCGGGTTCTCGCGCTAGTAGACGTGTACATGTAGAGTACTAGTACTCTTTAAGGTTTTGTCACTCTCGTTTTCAAATGAAAGTTTTATCAACTAGGCCTAAATAATTATTTTGCTATCCAAATCGGCAAAATTGATTAGTGGACACAAAGAAACATTTTGTCTTAATTGTTAGTAACCTGGAAAGTCTACTCACGCCATCATTTTTATTTATTTACTTCGCAACAAAAGCAAGAGTGCGTCCACTAATCTTCGGTCGCCCCGATGAATCTGATTATGGGGCCGGATTAAGGCCAGGTTGCAGCTCGTGAGTTTAGCGCAGCCAACGATGAGCATTAGAAATGGGTGTGACCCGTGATGTGACCTGCGTGACGCGCGCCGCCCCTGTCTCGCGTGGTTACAGTTATTACAGAAAGGACAGAAAGTGTTATTAATCTAAATTAATTACAGAATCATTTGATAATTATTTTAATACAAATATAAACAATTATTAGGAAATATTGAGACTCTTACGAAGGTGAACTTTTGGGATCATTGTGTTAATTTGTTGCGATAGTATTTGCTTTTGGGACGAGGAGAACAGCGTTTCACTTCCGGCAACTGCATCCCCATTGAATTCTTTGGACAACGAGAGAATTTGTCGTAAAAATGGTAAGATAACCATGTCCAATTTTCTTTACCTCCCCATGTCACCGATTATTATTAACTATTGTGCTTTCTGGTGATACAATGAGAGTTATAAGACCGTTCGTTCGTTTGTAGAGATGAAATACACTATGACTATTACTCGTACTATTGATACCTGTCAAAATGAACCAACTTTTTCATCAATCAATCGATATTTTTGGTACTCAACACGTTCTAACATAGTCTGAGAAAATGGCATGGTACATCAAGATACATTACAAATGTTTAAGTGAACAATACAGCAAAAGACAAATAGTAAACGTATGGCTAAACTCGACGGGTCGTACGACCGCTTTCCAGTCGCGAGTGGTTGTACTGTGCTACGTATTGACTATTGGCTCACATTCATGATTCGGTACTTTGCACAATAAATCGGTTACGTTACAAATGTGAACAAAGGTCATAGTACTTCAGGTTCCGTGGACATGTTAATTTTGCGAGAAATTTGAAATTGGTTAAGAATACTATGGAGCTAGAAACAGACACTAGCTCCATGAGAATACCGTGTCAGCAAGAACGGGAAATCGGCGCAGTGTTCCCTTTGCTTTTCAGGCAACTATCTATCTATTCCGTTTGATGTCAATTGATTTTCCTACTGGCCTATTTTACAAGCCCGTAGAGCTAATAGGCCTCAAAATTACCATACTTGCCCAGTGTTAAAAATCTATTCCGTGACTTCAGGTGCGTAAACTTGCTCATCTCTGCAAAAAAAGTTAAAAACTATTAAGCCATCGTTGGGACTTACTGATCTTCTTCACCAACTTCAATGCTTTGATCTTTCTCTGATTCCCATCTTTGCAATACTCCAGGGGTTGAAATATTTTTTTCAACTATTGTATGCAACATGAAACAAACTCAGCGCTCACAAGCTCAGTGTTCGCCGCATGGAAAAATGGTGTTCACTTTTATCACCTCAACTAACTAGATGCTTTATTAATTGTTGAAATGCAGATGCAGTTTATGTTGCTGTTCAGCCGTCAGGGGAAACTGCGGCTGCAGAAGTGGTGGGTTGCCAAGTTGGACAAGGACAAAAAGAAAATCACAAGGGAACTGATGACAACGATTCTTTCCAGGAAACCTAAAATGTGCAGCTTTCTAGAATGGAGAGATCTAAAAATCGTGTATAAAAGGTAGGTTGACAATTAACTCTTCCCTGCTAGATAGTATCACTTCCCCATCTGCCAAGTTGGTAAAAAGCAGTATTGAGCCAAAACAATATATATTTTCACCCACTTGGCTTGGTCTGTTGTTGTAGCTTTAGTCAGTAAACTAAACATTTTGTGTGCAGTATCTATGTTTTTAGGGTCCTTCAAATGTTCAATTTTTTGTCAGGATGCACCATATGGGACGCAATGTGCTTTATGAGGTTTAACCAACTTGACTTGATTGTGAAATATGAACTTGACAAAATAAGGGTTAAAAAGCAAGTCCATGGTCCTGTTAATTCCCTTTTCTGTGTTTATGAGAAAAATGTTGCTCACAGTATACTTACATGTACGAGTCTAGATGTTGTTGTTGTACTAGTTTCATGATGCTTGTCTCACTATGGTGAGTAACTTCTGCCATTTGTGACTGATACTACCCTGAACAATACATATTCATGCCAAATCAAAAGGCAACTCCAAGGTACCAAACAATGTGATACCAAAACACATCGTGTAAAAAGAGTTTCAAACAGCCATGGCAATGCATTGTGGGACAACCTGGAAAAGGGCCATTCCTGTATGTGTGCTGCATACATTATAGAAAATTGGCTGCTTTTGAACTGTGAAAAGGCACACATTGTTATTTCAAACAGATGTGTGCTGAGTTCTTGGATGGTAAAGTCTTTATGAGTTTATACCACTACAATCATTACATGTCTGTTTGTTGTTATCCAAATTTCTTGTTTACGCCAGAAACTATGGCATCAGAGGTGCTGCATACCATAAATGTCTTCTGTATCAGGCTAACTCATTGAGCAACACTTATACCGGTACATTTGAATGTGGTAGCTCCTAGCATGGGATAAGTAGGGGCAAAAGTAAAAAATGTTGTATCACTGTGTGTGTAGCAGAGAATGAAAGACTTGTTGGTTGGAAAGAATGAATATAAAAGGCCAAATAAACCAGCAGCAGCAATGATAAATTTTGTTTCATTGATGACAGGTACGCAAGTTTGTATTTTTGCTGTGCTATTGAAGAAAAAGACAATGAATTACTGACACTGGAAATTATTCATAGATATGTGGAACTCCTAGATAAATACTTTGGAAGCGTGAGTATATCCTTCACTTTATTATCATCCTACTTCCAAGTCATACTAAAATATTGTGCAGTAAATATAAATTCTGTTTTCCGAACAGTTATCGATGTACATGCAAGTAAACACCATATATGCAGAACTTGTTGTTCAGTTTCACTGTTTTAAGTGACAAGGCTTAATTTTCGTTACATTTTCTTAGAGCTTGTAATTGTCTTTTCACCTTTTTTATGCATTAGATCCCATATTAAAATTCTGTGAGGTGAACCCATGTACTGTACTATTAAAGTTAGTTAAAACTGTGTTCTCCCTGCTTATGTTCTGGCAGAGAGTGGTCCGTTTGCATGATTTCACGTCTGTCTGTTCTGTCCGTTTGTTTGCACAATAAAACCACGGCCAGTTGTCAATGACATTTTATTAACAAAATGACCTTGCTGTAAGAGATAGATTGTTTGCAAACATGTAAAGTTAGTTTGGCAGTCTCACCAAAATTCCTTGAAGAAGTGAGATTTCTCCACTTTTGCTGCTCCATTGCTCCATTATTGTGAGTTACAGTGAGTCACAATCATAGAACGAATTTGAACATCAATACTGGTATAACTTCCCGCAGTTTGAAACTCATGTTTCACTATCCATTCATTATATTCCACCAAAATATCATGTCGATCAAAATAATCTTCCTGTTCTTCTCTGCTTTTTCCAGGTGTGTGAATTAGACATCATTTTCAATTTTGAAAAAGCCTACTTCATGCTTGACGAGCTGATGCTCGGCGGCGAAATCCAAGAAACGAGCAAAAAGAATGTGCTGAAAGCCATCGCAGCACAGGACCTTCTACAAGAGGTATGCCGCTCTGTGAGAGAGTCATTTTCATTGGTGACAAAGTTTGTACGACAATCACAGCCAAGCTCAATAATGATTGTACTCAAAGTTCAAAAAGTGACCTAAGGCACTGTGTGACCACCCATATCACCGTGCATGAATTACTGACTATCTAACATGCAATCTGTGTAATGTGACAATGCAATTACCCCTTCTAATCAACAAACATTCATGCGCCTTCTTTCAAACAGTTCTCAGAGCTCTCTTATTACACAATGCAAATAACTCTCCTTATGTAGCTGCCAGTGTCATTCCCTCAGTGAAAGGACACTCGGAGAGTAGATGAACTTCATAGATCTGTGTTGAGGAAACAGAGAAAAAAGACTCGCTCAAGTATTTCAGTTCAGTTGATTTTGTAAATACTGGCTGGCACACGTGGAACTCCAGTTGTAACAGTGGATCAACATTCATGAAATGCATTTGAAGCTGCCAAACTATCTGATAAGTTCTCTCAACTGAATTTTACTGATGTATATAATTATTTTTTTACGAATCAACAGTTTGTCAGATAATATTGGCTCTTGAAACATTCTGTAAAACTTGTAGTTTTAGCTAGCATTCTTTTCAGCAAAATTTGGCTAATTTTGTCAATGTGCTAACTGCTTATTTAAGATACTGCTAGTGAAAACTTTCCACATATCTATTATTGGTAGGATGTCCCATTAGCTACACTTAAAACTTGCTCACTGCAAATTGCTATGAAAATCCAAAAAAGTATGTAGCCTATTAAATGTGTTTTGCAATTCACGAGGCAATAGTTGTAGTCTTGGTAAATATTCTCTCGTGAGATTGTAACTCCACTGTATGCAGAATTACAATGAAAATTGAATTTTTTTCTTCTAAGCTGACAAAATATGAGAACATTTGTTTATGTCACGACATGAAAGTAACAGTCAAAGCTTTCGCCCTCTAGAGTTCAAAGTAATTGCAATGTGTCATTTGGTACATTTACCTATGCAATGTTGGCATATTGACTAATGCAATAAGATACGATGCTACAGTCATGCCGAACGCCTTCCGTAGTGAATGAGATCTTTTTAATCTTCTTTCTTCAATCCTAATATCCAAGCTTATAACTCGTTTACCTTTTTAACCTTTGAATTTTTTTTTTCCTCTTCTATGTTTTTGCTGTATCAAATTACTTTCTCTTTTCATTTGCTGTGTAGGAGGCTGATGCCATGCGAAATGCCTTGGAGGAGATGGGATTTCTTTAAATCAAAACTCTCTCGGTGGCTACCTCACTTACCCTGTAGGGAACTCAAACCTTACTAACCAAATGCTCGTTTTTAAAAAGTTCTCATACTGGGGAAATGGCAGAATATGGCTTGCAATGTTGATGTTCACTGAAAATTTCAGTCACGCTGTGCATGTGCTACCTATGAGTGGTATTCAAATTAACACTGAAATTCTCAAGATTTAACACCCCCCCCAAAAAAACCCAAAAATACAAAACAAAACAAAAAACAAAACAAACAAAAACCTAGAGCTACCACAGAGTCGAACCTATTCAAATATTTCTTGAAACTAACCCAAAGAAGAACATCATCGGGTGTAACTCACTTCCCTCCAAATTCAAAACAAAATCCTGTAATTTCTGGTTTTGACGTCTGAATCCAATTATCGCTGCAAGTTTTAGCAGGGTCCAAATTTAAAAAGCATCAAGAGAAATTTGAGATAGAATGCCCTTTTGTTTGGCAGGCTAAGTGGGAGGGCAGGGGTCAGTTTATAAGCATGTAACTCTACCTTACACTTAAAAGGAAGCACATGCACAATTAAACAACAACTATTAAACATTTGTCTCTAAACACATTCCAAAATTTGTTCAATCATTACACAATCAGAAAAAAAATATTGCAATTTCCCCACCAATACTAACACTTTTCTCTGTGCAGTTACTATAAGCTCTTCCATTCATGTCTCATATCTTGTATCAGACTTCATGATTTCGGTCTGTCATTCATTCATTCAATTATTTAAGGTCAGAGTTCAAAGTTCAGCCATTTCTCTTATCTCTTGCACTGCATGAAAGCACCTGTTATATCCACAAGGTTGTAAATGCATGGCTTGCTATAGATTAAACTATATGCTGCACTGTCATATTTTCTAAAAGAAATCTCATTAATTTCTGTTTAACACTGTTGACACACTGCTTTCATGTTGTCCAGTCATTGTATTGTCAGCACTGGATATTTATATTTTGCGTGACTTTCTCTGGCCCTTGAGACAAATTTTCAAATTTTGTTTTCTCAGGAAATGGACGGCAACAGAAGTGTTTTAGAAGAAATTGGACTGACGTAAAACATATCGTGGACTTACTGACTTCTTCCAGTGGCTGACTGTTTTCCCTACCTGAAGAATGCTGGGCCCAGTTGTCCGTGTGAAAGAAACTTTGTCATCTTAAGGGGCCTGCCCATAGCTTTGTGCAGTAACTGGAACCCCTAGGATTATCCAATATATAAAATTGCTCAGTACGGGCCCAGAATTCTTCAGCGTTGCCCCCTAATTTTGTCTTATGCAAAGATGCAGAAAAAATAGAATTACTATGATAGATGTCAGATCATAATTAAATCTACAAATGAATGGGTTTTCCGTCTCCCTAACCTCATTACTCACTGGAAGATAAAATACCCGAGTAACAACACAAACAGTACCGTTACAACGTATCTTAAAAGTCGTCGATCGTAATTAATTATTCAGTATCGTCCACAGCTTCAAAACAAATGTTGCTAATTAGCATGTGAATGCGAAATTTGCATACGCTATCAAAGTATTTCTCAAAATGACTCTGTTGTCAGGAGAGCAACACATATATAGTCTGATGCCACCCAAACAGGAGATGGCAAAGCCCTCAAAATTTTCTCAAGTCGTGGAGGACTGCACAAACACTTTTGAACGAGCAAAGCAATATAATGAATGAAAGCCAAACATCTATGGATTGAGAAAAAAACAAGTCAATATTGTATATGATGTCATATTTATACAAAATGTCGAACCTTTTATTATCAATTACCAGGCTGTCATTTTACCAGCTTTTGTTATAACAGGAAGATAAGCATCCTCAAGTTCTTCAGAAAAAAAGGAACCATGCCTGCTCATTGTTTTTGAAGTCTTAAGTTGCAGCTATGAGTTCAATGAGTTGTTAGAATTCAATTTCAAGATTACTTGTCCTGTGGCAGTGAACACGTTCTGTGAATATTTTGGTTGCATATTTTTATCCACTTTTGTAGAACCAAATGTACATCTCATGGACGATATTCCCCATCTAGAAATTCATCATTGTTCTAATAAAAATTAAGTATGGACCCTATTTGTTTCTGGCTTTAATGATGTTACTCATTCGTTATTGTAAAGAAATACTAATTTACACATCTACGTTAGGCCACTTAAAGGGATACAGTGGTCGGAACTGCGCTCAAAGGTTGTATGGGACCCATACGACCAAAGGCAACAATGTATCCAAGGCACAATGGTGATTCATGAAAGTTTACACATGTCTGTCATAATCTACCATCGTATAATTTAAATGTCGCAGCTATGATGAGGTGCATGTTGATATCATGCAGGAAATACATTGTTTGTAAACAAGAAACTCGCACAGGCACAGTTCCGACGACTATATCCCTTTAAAGAGGCACTCCCATTTGGTAACATTTTTAAAACACATTTTTTAATGCCAACGGTCTATATTTGACATGGCGACTGCGCGCGGATCGCGATATATCGATAAAAACATGTCATTTCCCGAGCGTATTTTTCACATCCCGAAGTTTTACGATCGTTTCTGATTATGACGCGAAATCCCCCGAAGGTTTGTTGTTGTGCTGATTGATGATATTCTAGGGAGTCCATAAGTTCGAACGACGCAATTTTACCTCCCACTGGGAAGACTTTATATACAGCATTATGCCTTTACCACAGGTCAGTGTTTGAAAACTGCTTCTTAGCTTTTGTCGTTTTCATTATTCTAAATCAGTTGCATGATACTTTAAAGCAATACCACATAAACATCAGTTTTCACGTGTTAAATATTAGCCGCCTGGGATGACTACATTTTGTCGTCTGCCACACAGTATGTGTTGTTCGCCGCGCGCATGGTATGCGTCTTTGCATACCACGCGGTGGCCGCTATGTATCAACCGCACATAATTGGGCTAGTCACCCATGCGAATTCTGGTGGAATCACCAAAAATTGTTTTTCGTTTTATCACCAAGTCAGTAAGACTCAGCTTTCTCCCACGGGGCATGACCGATCACCGAGGCAAGTGGTACTGTGGCGTACAGCAGCGTCAGTGTAGACTCGTACTCCATAGCTTAGTTGACAATGGCCCCAGTGCCGAACGTTCGATGTTCGGAAGCTGAATTTAGGTGGGCCACCGGAATTCAAACTTTTACTTTTTTGAAGACATGTTTTTATCGATATCTCGCGATCCGCGCGCAGTCGCCACGTCAAATATCGACCGTTGGCACTAAAAAAATGTGTTTTAAAAATGTTACCTAGTGGGAGTGCCACTTTAAAGCCACAATAGCTGCGAATTTATGCATTATTTTGATGATTTTATTTTCAAATGAATGTTGGTTCATGTACTATGAAATGTGCTTGCTCATATGGACCATGCGTACACGTTTTAAGGTAGCTAGATACCTTATTGACACCTTCACATTTTTATTTTTTTCTCAGTTATAGAAGTTCCAAACCCCAAATTTCTGAAAGCCCTGATATTGAAATCCAATCGTGCACAGTACATAGTCATTATTTGCATAATAGTCACGTGACAAACATTTACCGAAGCTTCCAAAAATTGCTTTTTCCTCCCTTTAGCAAACATGCTGCACAATTTCCGGTTGAAATTTTAGCATTGACAAGTTTTGATTATACCTTTCAAATCATTGTGTGGGATTTCCGTTATTTGCGTTTGGTTTTTTCTTATGCATCATAAGGTGTTAGACTAAGGTCCTTTTCAAGGAATTATGTTGCGCCATATAATTTATATGGAGACTCTGAGAAAATATTGCAGTCAAGGACTTGAAGGGTATTGCCAAGGCTTGTCAATGCATATGCGTATGCCGTACGCGAGGAGAAAAAAGTCACCGCGAACACTGACTATCGACCTTTGAAATCCTGATGTACTCTGCTAGACTATCATCAGTTATCTCATGATGGTTCAAAAAAGGTGAACCCATCAAAATGAAATTGCAAGTCACAATAAAATAAAGATATAAAAGCTCACGCAGTATCTAACCATATACCCATCCATATATGGATGGGTATTATGACAGGGTTTTCACTAGGATATCTGATCGGGCAGAATTTGAAAGTACAGGGGAGAACACGAGAGAGGCTTAGGGGGAAAGTGTCACAGGGGCTTTCCCCTATCTTGCATGGACATTTTTAAGATATTGATGTGTGCAATGGTGCAGTCTGGTGCAATCTGAGAGGTGTTTTTTAATTTTTTTACTAAGTGAAACTGTTAGAACACCCCAATGGGAAAGCACGAAGGGGGTTTCCCCCACTCGTATTGGAAATTTTGGGAAATTGATGCGTTTAATGGTGCAACCTGAGAGGAGGTTAAGGTTATTTTGCACTCGGTAAAAGTGTTTGAAAATGACATTGAACACTGCAATATTTTTTTTACATTTTATGCATGATCAGTGTTTGTGTCACAATATTCAACAACCAAAGAATGACAATACAATTTGTGAAAAACAGTTCTGTTTGCCAGAGACTGAAGATAAGTAAATATACAGGAACGGAAAATATGTGACCTTCTTGGTCATTGAACTGAGGTAAATGAAAACATATTTCTGTGATAATAAAGGATGAATTCACAACAGTTCAGTTTTGTCATAGATCCTGTGAAAATTTTTAGAAATTGATGTGCGCCACGGTGCAGTGTAGTGCAATCCGATAGTCAGTGTTCGCGGTGACTTTTTTCTACTCGCGTACGGCATACGCATTAGTCTGCTAAAATTGCGTAATGGCTGGATTTGAGTGCGTAATTTCACTTCCGCACTCGATTGATGAAAAAACTGACTGCAAAATACAATGTGCCGTTGAATAAACCTACACTACATATTCGGATTGTACGATGTTACATTATTTTTATGAAAACAGTTTAACGAACAACTTGAACAATGATGAAACGTAACAGCGAAGGGTATACATGCGACCGTCAAAACACATCGGGCAACCCAAAAGTTAGAGTTATGGCAGCTTATCCAGACGGTTTCTGGACGTTTCGGCACTAAGTCGTTTCGGCCCAAGACGTGTCGGCCTTCCAATTTCAGGCCCCAAGTCGTTTCGGCACCGCAACCCAAGACGTTTCGGCACCGCTGAAGGCTATCTGTGGGAACTAGTGCTGGCCATGCCATGGAGCGTAATGTTACAATAAATATTGTCAACTAACATTCATGTACATGCTTTAATTAATCTTTGTGAGAACATGGGAAGAGACCGTAAGAAAAAACTTCATATCATTTTCAAATCTGTGACACAAGTTTATCGATATCAATAGCCGCCGACACGGCAAAAGTTTGAAAGCGGTGACGAAACAGCACCGTAAAATTCACACAAAATGCAGAGGCAAAGGTCACGCTTACGAATATGACGGATAAGTCAATTACTAAATAGTTTGAAAAAAAAATCGAAACAGATGCCGAAACGTCTTGCGTTGCGGTGCCGAAGTGACTTGGGGCCGGAAATCGAGAGGCCGAAACGATTTGGGCCGAAACGACTTGCCACTTGGTGCCTGAACGACCAGTTACCATCCAGACATATCTGCAGTGTTCAAAATTTATCGGGATCCCGACGAGCTCTACCGATGAATTATTTTTTTCACGGACTCGTAGAGCAAAGTTCAAAGAAAACAGATTTGTCTGCTTCGACGCCATGCTGCATGTGTGCTTGATCAAAATTTGGGAACAGCGAGACGCGATGATCGTGCACGGTTGGCATTTATATAATTTGTCGCAACATTTCTGTCAATCACTCACTTTCAGAAACTATCGCTCGCCTAAAAATTAGCAACGTAATCCATAGGCACAGCTGACATGATAACGTGCCGAACGTGATAACGTGTGGACTACGATGCCGATTTTTCAGACAACGCCAAGAGAATCCGAAACTTTCCACACAAAATGAGCGATTGACAGAAATGTGTTGCAACAAATTTCGTCTGGTTGTCGCCTAAGCTCAGTCGTGGGGAGTGCTTTCGGTGTTATCCTTTCCGTATAGAAAACGCATAACGATGAAAAAAATGCGTAGAGAGTCAATTTCAATGCGTAAATACGCACGATTTTACCAGTAAAACTGTTAGAAGATCCAAGGGGGATCGCACGACAGGGGATGCCCCCCTCTCGCATTGAAAAGTTTGAGAAATGGATGAGTGCAATGGTGCAATCTGAGATGTGTTTCAATTTATTTCGCAAAAAAAAATTGAGTAACCCCGCCCCCCCCCCCTCTTCCTCTCCACATTTTGAGTAACGCCCCCTGAAGTTTTCAATTTTTTTAGTGACCCCGTCCCTTGTAAATCATTATATTTGTTGTTCCTCAATTTTTCATTGTCAACTTGTAAATCTTCCTAATACATTTATATTGAGAGAATAATATATTGATTTTAACACTAGTTTATTGACTCCTGTCTTGTGTTTTAAAATTTTCACAATTTACAGAAGTCAAAAAGTCCCCTTTAGATAGTGCCTATGCCATTGAATATTGCAACAGTGAAGTATGATTTCTTGGGTCAGAAAAGGGAAGGAAAACATTGAGTGCACTGAGGTGTAAAGTAGACCTATGTAGTGCATGCATATCATAAGTGCTGGGAAAAAAACATAAGAATTGCTTGTGGTAAAAACATATGTGCCGCCTATGGCGGCGCGCAGGCAAAGAATACATGAGAATAGGGTTTCCAAATTTTGCTAATTTCTGGTGCATTGTGACAATTTTTTTTTTTCACTTCTGTCTGTTATGACAATTTTTTTCTCAGGCCATGACAGGATCAATTTTTGTTTTCTTCTATCTCATCTGGCGACAATTTTTTTTTTCTAAAAATCCTCCATGCCCCCCAGAAATCAAATGGTGTTCCCCTTATCGGTTTTATATGGAGTCTGAAGCTGAACCTCTGTCGGAAAAGGACAAGGGGGGTTAAGGGTATATGGTTCAAACTTGCACTGAGATAGTTTGTACAAGTAATTTACGGTCACAATTCGGTACATGTTCAGCGAGAATAGTTTTTGGTATTATACGCATTGTATGAAAGATTACTAGATTAGCCTCCAGTCCCCTGGTTTTCTCGGCAGCAATTACAAGGCGTTCATTCCACGATCTATTCAACAGCCTACCGCTTAGCGCGACGGTCCTGCCGATGCTCAGTCCTTCAATTTATTATATGTTTTGATATTGATATGCCCACAGACTTGGATCATCAAGTCTAGAAGGTTAGGTATTAAACTGAAACAATCTTTTGTGCGCTAATCGTTCAAGTTGTTGTTCTTGTTTGACCCTCGATAATCGGCGAAATCTGAAAATAAATTTGGAATCAGCTCTGCTCTCGCTTTCGCTTGCAACGTTCGTAAAATACGAAACGAAAACAAATTAAGAAACATAAAGAATGTACAATTGGAGATTTACGATGTAATGGGACTGCAATACCGCCCTTCTATGGCGCGTAATGCATGCCAAAATTAACATCCGTTTTCTTACACCACTGACCGAATTTTTCCACTAGTCATCCACATTCGGCTTGCCGATTTCTGAACCCACT
>LD347902.1:99210-109480 GCA_001465055.1 Ptychodera flava | reverse complement strand
GAAGAATTCAGTGAGTGGGTTCAGAAATCGCTGACCACATGAAGAATTCAGCGAGTGGGTTCAGAAATCGCTAACCACTTGAATGTAAGTGAGTGGGTTCAGAAATTGCTGACCACGTGAAGGATGCAGTAAGTGGGTTCAGAAATCGCTAGCCACTTGAATAATTCAGTGAGTGGGTTCAGAAATCGGCAAGCCGAATGTGGATGACTAGTGGAAAAATTCGGTCAGTGGTGTAAGAAAACGGATGTTAATTTTGGCATGCATTACGCGCCATAGCCCTTCCTTCTCTCTAAAGTTTTTCCAGTCCTGAGAGATCGTCACGGTTCAGGCTCGCTTGATCATGGAGCCTAAAAGTGGGGGGACGCTCTTTTTTAAGGCCACATTGGCTACTAAAGAAGAGTGTTTCATGAATAACATGTATTATGACCGATATACATGTATCAAATTCTTTTGCGATACGATCCAATACGACCATCAGGCAGCCGTTGCGTGTGAATCGTGGTGACTTTTCCTACTGTTCACAGTACAGTATGGTACTTGCCGTCCACAGGCGTTATGTTGACCGGGTAGTTTATGCTGTGAGTTTATGCTACGTTCCGACATTCTGTTATATATGGTGATAAGGCTAGATACCCATTGTGAATTTTAGTTGCTCCCTTGCCCTGTAGCGAAAAAAAGTCGATCTCCCCTGCCCCTGGCAAAAATTTTCCCTTAAAAATTTTATCATTCCCTGCAGACATGACGCTCCTCTGCCTTGTGATAAAAAACAGCTGTCGATTTTCACCTGCCATGTGAAAAAGCAAATAACTTCCACTCTCCTCATTTCTCCCAATCCCGGTCCCCAGGCCAATCAACCGATATCTGCTCTACCGGACAATAAAAATAAAATCTGCTCCCTGCCAGCTAAAAATATGTCCCCTGCCGAAGCAAAATTAAAATTTCTCCTGCCCTCAAAAATTTGCTACCGGAATAGCTTTTTCGATGAATAGCTCCGTTGGCTGCACCTGCAAGAAAGTCGCACAAGCGAAAGACCTCCCGACATGTGCTCGGGGAACCTTCCTGCGCAGGCCCATTCAATAGCAAGCGCAGGTTTCGCAAGGTATAGCTAGCGAGGTGCTTGAAAACTGCATACTACAGTAACGTTAAAACAATTTCTGCGCATACCACTGGACACCCCATGCGCCTCTGAGTTACCTAACTTTTTGATCGTATAGGGCAAGGGAAGCGATCTGTCAACAATTAAATAGGAGAGTCTCATTGTAGATCAAAAAAGGAGGGCGTCTGCTTACACAACAGTCTTTGTCAACGCTCGTTCACGTCAAAAGTGAACTAGTTGCGCTGTGATACCCGGTAACGTCTTGTTTCTATGATAAAAAGTTAAGCCGGGCTTGAGTCGACACAGAAGACAACCGAGGTATTAGTTAAATCAATGCTTGTATAGATAATTGTATTGCTGCAACACTGTTAATTCGATGATATCTACATAAGTGGGACAGGATAATTTTTTATATTTGGTTCTCGTACAGGGTCTCCCGTGTACCTCCATAACGTTTTTATTTGCGTCCATGGATTCTCAGCTGGATTCTGTAAATTGTTTGAATCGGTAAATGTTACAAGGAATACGCTTGGCGGCAAAAACACCAAATAATGCAAGTACAGATTGGCATTTCTCAGTTCAGTCTGTTCAAATCATGCAGCTTGGTACTTCAGGCTCGAACGGGGAACAAAATCAGCTTTGTTTAGTCACGTAACTTTTACGTAACTACGTAACTTTTGTTGATTTTTAGCGTCAACCATGTCATATTATATGACGATGGGAGCGTATCAGACTGATAGATTCGTCGCTAGAGGGCGCTTTCTACGCTCCACGTGGACAGCGTCCTCGCGCGACGGATCTTTCAGTCTAGGAATGTATGATCCGATAGGTGGAAATCCGGTGTTTCTCTTTTTTCTGGGTGCCCCCTCACTGTATCTCCTTAAAAATCAAAACGTATTTCGATCTGGTATTTTGTATTGGGAAGCGGCATGAACTGTTGTTTAAGTGACAATGCAAGTCCTAAAAGTATGCAAATGAGGTTGAAAATGTGAAAACGATGAAGCTACTGTAACTCAGAAACTACGGGTCAGATTTCTTAGATTTTGATTTAATTTGCAGTTACCTTATCGCCACAGGTGTGTAAGTACTAATCATTTCACAATTTCTTTATCTTCTTTTTTTCAAATACTTTCATTCCAGAAAATATTACATTAGAGGGGTCATGTAAGTAAACTTTGTTGCATAAGAGGAACGTCCACGTCACCTGCCTTACTTTTTCGGTGAAAAATGTCCGTTTCATGCGTTATTTTAATATTAACACCAATGACACCAGTGTCCTTCACTGTGACTAACGACTTAAAATTTTCTTTTCTTTTCATTCCTTTCCTTCATCCTTAGTAAATGGCTTTTAAGGTGACTTTGTCTGAAATTCCCTCATTGATTAAAGCATTGGACAAGTGGAAACCGGTGTCGTTACAAATCTACTACCTGATCAAGAACAGTCACAGAGCAAACAACGTGTGGCCGTGTATTGATGTTTATGTGGATAACAGAGATCTGGAAGAACTGACCAGCGTGGTAGCAGTGTGGCACGTGAACTCACAACATACAGAACGGTGGTATGTTTGCTTCACAAGAGAACAAGAGAATTTAAAAGCGATGATAAGGATACCTGGCGTTGTTGATGTAGGACAGGGCGAAAGGATTGCGTTCAATTGTCAACATCCAGCAATGGACGTTGTCACTGACTTCCTCAAAGAAATGGGTATCGAGCCACATGTCGTAGGACCAGCCTACTCGTACATTTTGGACAAAACGGAATTTCCAAATCTGGCAGCAAGTGAGGATATATCAGCGACCTTTAGAATAGCCCCTTTGGAAGTCAGACATGCCTCGCTGTTACATGATGCATGGAGGTATGGTACACCGCATGCTCTTGATTTTTACGTAAACACGATCAAACATCAACAAACACTGGCCATTTTCAAGGACAACGGACAGCCTGTTTCTTGGGTCATTGCCAAAGAATGGGGT
The DNA here is from genome assembly GCA_001465055.1 of Ptychodera flava. Taxonomy (NCBI): domain Eukaryota; kingdom Metazoa; phylum Hemichordata; class Enteropneusta; family Ptychoderidae; genus Ptychodera; species Ptychodera flava. The sequence goes on along the minus strand of LD347902.1, from coordinate 106,410 downwards.
GATATCGGTCTTACTTACCCTTCACCTGATTTCCAGCGTCGAGGCTTTGGCAGCATTTTGACCGCAACCTTGGCAAAAATGAGATTGGAAAACAATGAAACCCCTTTTGCTACAGTTGAGGAGGGAAACGAAGCATCCATTGCTTTGCAAACCAAGCTAGGGTTCAATCAAATAAACACATTTGACTCTTGGTTCGTCGTAGAATAAGGAATTATTTGTTACGTCAATCGGTTCTAAATGTTTATAGGCTACTTTTTAGGATTTTGTAACTTTTTGACAATTATCAGATTTTCTTCGATAGCGGTGTGACGAGAACGATGAGTGTACACTGAACTGTAAATGTATCCCCTCCCTCGAATATTCACCATTATCTCCTTTGTGGTTGCGGCAGTTTTAACCCTTTGAGCGCCAAAGTCAATTTTTGTCACCCTTATAAAATATACCTCAGTCAATTTTTGTCAGGTTTTTGCCAAAATTTTGATAACAAACTGAGACCAATGAAATGTTGTATTCATTTGGTCCAAAATTATTAGAAAAATTTACAGAAAAGTTCATAAAAATTGGTAAAATGTTGGACAAAAATTTTGGTGGGAAAAAATATAGTACTCACAGGGCTAATAACACACGATTGGAACTTATTTGGGATAAATGGATAGTGAGCTAATGTCGGTTTAATCTGCAAATGTAAGCTCTTCTGCTCTTCCCTGTAAGCAATGCACTTGTTTTTTGGGGTTTTTTTTGTTCTTTTTTATCTTTTATTAAAATGCCTTATGTTATATATACGAAAGAAATACAGAATAAAAGGAAATCATTACGAGAAAAATTTGAAGAAAAATATAAACTTTCAAATCAAATTATTAACTTTCTCGAATATTTCCATTACATTTGCTCTATAATATATTTTCTTCTCTAAGTTGTATCTTAAGGTAAATTCATTCTTTAATATGACTTCGATTGGTGTGTTTGTCTGAAATATCCAATATTTATGGATACTCCATTTACCCAGTAAAATCAAAAGTTGCAGGACAGAGTCATAGTCTCTTGAATTGATGTTTTCAAAAGAATCAGCAAAAATTATATTGAGAGGCGTCACTCGTAGGGTTTCTCCTGTAATATTACAGATAATGTTGTTGACCTTTGTCCAGCACCTTTCAGCGATTTTACAATCTAGAAATCTATGCTCCAAGGAATCTACTTGAAGACAAGCTGGACAGTACATGGAATCTTTCAGCTTCCAAAAGTACAAATGTTTGTTACACGGAAGTAAACGATTTAGAAGTTTCCATTGGAATGCCCTTAACTTTATCTCATTAGTAATGGTGTACACACGTGTCCAAGTAATGTAACATTCAGCATCTGTATAACTTGGCATAATTTGAAGATTGTGAAACCATTTTTTAAGTTTGTTACTGGTGTAGATTGAATGTTGCTGTAAAAGTTTTGTATAAAGTGTTTTACAAGTCAATTTACAGAGTGACAGTTTTGAATCATTGATATCAACACCATAGTCATCTTCATCAACATTTTTGGCATAAAAACAACTAAATTTGTGAGACCACTCAAGTAATAAGTGTTGAACAGTGTTAGGACTGGTATTTACACTATACCATGCTTTCAAAACTTTCACATAAAAGTCTGGTAAGATTGACAGAACTTGACTTGGAACCATCTTGCGCCACACAACAAATTGTTGTAATGAATTCGTCGACTGATCTAACTGAAAAAGGACCATGGTAAAACAGACCATGTCGCATCTCTACTTTCAACAAGTCTTTTAACCCACATGGCATACATTGCTTTTATCTGAAATTGTACATTAGCATGCTTTAGACCGCCATAGTTGTATTCTCTTTGGAGAACCATATTTGAAATTCTCCTTTTACCCTGAACAAAATTATCAATAAGAATCTGAATTTTACAGCAAATATCGTCAGGGATATCAATGACAGATGACAAGTATGCAATTTTTGACAATACTAAAGATTTTGAGACGAGAATTTTACCATATAAAGTAAGATGGCGTCTTTTCCATGACGCTAGTAAGTTTTCGATGGCAGTTATTTTATCTGTCCAGTTCAGTCTCTTACACAACTCATCGTCGTGTCCAAAGTAAACACCAAGTGTTTTGACAGGATCCTTGGTCCAGCAGATGTCACCCACTTTCTCTGTAATTTGTCTGTAGCCACCTAGCAATGCACTTGTTGTTACGAGAAATTAGTAAAATTGTAACGTTCAGCTATAGGGCACCCAACACTTTTGAGAAATTTGAAAAATATAAAGATCCAATTCTCCAAAAATTAGTTCCAATCGTGTTATAAAAGTATAAAATTAATGAACATTCTTCACACTATCCAGAAATAGTTTTCACATATGATCAAGAATTTTCATTCTCATTCCAATATACGGGCTGTAATGCCTGTTTCTGAACAACAATGTCAGTAGAGAATATTCAGAATTATTTTCTACAGCCAATGTTCATTAGGCCTATATCGAATTAACAAACTCTTGACAAGGCGTCGTTTGATTGACCACGTGTGATTGTGGCTTCCGCAAATGTAGTGTGGCGTTTGGGATTGCATTCGATGTCGTAAATGGTATACAGTGATGCCTGTAATAAACTAGATTTTTGCTCTAAATAGTTGCTTGAACGTTTGCCATAATAAAGATAAAAGTGCTGAAGTCACATGTGTCAATCAGAATTCCGTCGTGAGAAATTGGTATGCTGCATCAGAATTTTAATGGAAAACTGAAAGAAAGACACGGGCATTTTTATTCAGCCAATCACAAATTATCTCTGGGATTCGAGAGAAGTGATATTGTCATTAGAAAATTAGCGAAGGAAGATGTAATCAACAAAGTACGAAATTTTAAAAAAGAACGTTAATAATTTGTTCTGGTCGACCTTCAGCTAAAACTTATATTCAGTTTCATGGGGAAGGGCAGCGACGCTGGTGGCGCAATCAGACTGGAGAGAAAGGAAGCATCTATAGCTTTACACACAAAGCTAGGGTTCAACAAATTAATACACATGGCATAGTATTTATATTACGATGAGTAAAATTTTAGGTTGCTTAAAGGGAGGCAGTCGTCGGAATGCGCGTGTGCGACTTTCTTGTTTACAAACAATTATTTCATGCATGATATCTAGATGCATCAAATCAACATAGCTGCAACATTTAAATTTCACGATATTCATTGTTAACAAACATGTTTTAACTTTCATCAATCGCCAACGTAAACTAGATACAGTGTTTACATCGGTCGTAGGGGTCCCTGGCAACCTTTGAGCAGAGTTCCGACGACTGCCCCCTTTAACAAAATACTTACGCTTGTTTAATCATACAAATAAGAAGCCTAGCTCCATGGTTACATTTTGAATGCCGTATTTTGGGCAGTTCAGTCCCTCTCTTACTTTCGATTTCGATGTCTGATACTTTATGAAAAACCGTCTTGTCTTTCATGTAGACGGATACAGTATAAGTCTCCAGTAATTAAAAAAATTAGATACACTCATTTTGTGTTCTTGTCTTTTTGTATGACGTAATGTCGAACGCGGTTGAATCTATCATAGGTGGCCAAAAGTTGCTCTTTCATATCTTAGTATCCTTATAGTTTTACTTATAATGGTATTTCATTTTCAGCGTGTTCACAAAACAAAATTATACAATGCATTACTAAGAAACTCATTGTAACCTATATCAAACTACGGTAAGTCAAGCCCATTCTTACACTTTGAACTTTACGTATGAAGTGACTCCGCCGAGCTCCAGTTGTTTCACGAATGCTCTCTCAATTCCCGCGTTGACCAATAACGTACGAATGTCCTTGACATAGTCGACGAACTCAACCACGAATTTGCAAACATTGTTCTATTTCTTGTCCGGGTCAATCACAGGCGCAATAGGCATGAGTTGTAAATCAAACTATGAAAAGTTCAATTAGAAACCACAATGTCATGTGTTCATGTACACAGGTATGAGTTGCACGTTGCAATTGTGCCACATTCACTTTTCATGTCAAACCATGCCATTCAGCGTATGGAACGCACCCACAGAAACATACGGTAAACACAGTTGTCAAGTGACTCGCACCGGGGAGGAGGGGCCTTGATAAGAAATGGGCATTCACGATAAGCTATGGAGTCCAAATGCCTTTCTTTAAAGATGTTGAGATATTGCACGGGTGCTGAAGAGCAATGGAATGCATCTTTATCTAGTACATCCTTTTATTCATGTTTTGCGAGCTCACGTCTTTGTCAGTGCTTCTCCTCTACCCCCACGATCTTCATTTTCCCCTCTCCGATCTCATCATCTCCGAATTGGTCTGCCTGAGATGCCTTTCAATGTATTGTAAACCGATATAAGTTACAATCCTTCGTGTTAGTTTGTGTAAAAACGAGAGTGTAGTTCGGAATTATACAAAAAAAAAAAGAACAGAAAGCGTTCTAAAAAACTTGACGCAACCTTGAATTACTAGAGCCTGAAGCTGTAAGAAAATTCAACGTAAGCATTTGAGAAAAATAAGGATATTTTTGTAATGTACTGGCTTAGCTTTGCATCATGGTGTCTGTGAATATATGAACAAATTTGAATCATATCGCTGCAAGGATGCTTTCAGACGGAGCATTTGACCCACCAAATGGGCTAACTCTGTTTTATTGTAATATTGTTATAGTTGCAAAGATACGAAAAGATACAAGTGCGTATCGGTCACCAGTACTGTCAAGGTATCTTTAGTATTTTCGGTACACTTGGACACGGAGCATTTCTAAACACCACTGTCAGATGAAACATTCTTGATCCACACGTTGTGCCTTCCACTCGAAAAATCCCCTAATATTTCACAAGGTAGAGTGTATGATGTCATTCCCCTTGAGATAAGTTTGACTTTTACCGTTTCTTTGACGTTCCCATCTCTGATCAGCTCCCTCTTCCTCCTAGCCCCATAATGAGCAGGAAAGGCTTACATGTTATCACTGACCGTTGCGTTCGCGTTTTCTGGACGATTCTCCCATTGAGGGCGTACGTATGACGTGCTACGTGCTGCTGCAATGAATCGAACAAGTTCTTGCACAGGCGTGATGAACAGTTGCGGGCGTAAAACAAATTCATGGCCATGCTCCCGCCGCCGACTGCACATCACTGTTTCACACATGAAATTCATGCTCATCATGTGTACACAATAGAGGTATGTCTGTGTTCCGTCTTCACAAGAATAACTTAACACTTGGATCTCTCTGGGCGAAGTTCAAGACAGGGAAGTTTAGACACAAAATGCTTCTTCACTACAAATGTCAGACATACGATTATACCCGGGTGATAGATAGCTTCCAATTTAACGATTTCATTCAGAGATGAAAAAGGCACGTCACAGAAAACATTTGATATTGGATATATATTGCACGGGTCAACAAGTAAGGAAGCTTTGTGCAAAAAATGCTTCTTCAAGACATATGTGAAACTTATTGCGAAAAAAATGGCTCTCCCTCGGCGCACATTTGGGACAGATCCACTATTTTTTGTCCGAGCAATTTCCTGAAAACGTAAGAATGTTTCCTGCTCTGTCCTCAGTTCTGCATGCTTAGGTATTTATCTACACAACACCCGAAACAGTGCTGGGAGTCACAAAAGTAATATAGCTTTTTAGGATTACAGTGTACGTGAGGCCAGTTGCTACTGTGCACCAAGCATGGAATGGTGTGTACGTGCCGATCAAACGTGTTTGTATAACTTTGTACCGTAACGCGTCAAAGAGTCTTTAATGTTCTTTATTGAAAAGCTAAAGTGACTGACATACCACCGGTTAAGGAACTGTTGCCTGGATACCACGGTTCGACTCACGTGCAGAGCTAATTAGCGAGTTGATGACCAGCCATAGGGAGACCTCTTGTGAAATCTAGACTGCCCAGACTTTTGTTAAAAGGTCATGTGCTCAGTGACCTCAATTAACTTTGTCGCTAACTTGTTGAATAGACATGCCACCACAGACCATACGCTAACCAGAACTTCACAATTCAGTCAATTGAAAAGGCTAGCTGATAGATGTATGAGCGTTCAACATTTTGTGCCGAACAAATTTCATTTATCAGGGCAGTCACTCCACCTGACCGTGGATACTAGTAGGTACTAAGGTATGCCATGAAGGAGTAAGGCTGCGTTCACAAAAAACGATTAGGGGGGGGGGGGCTGGAGGAATTCAGGGGGGGGGTATGCACAATTTTTGGGGGGTCGAGGGGGGGGNNNTTTTGCTCTACCTGTAGGGGGGGACTTGAAAATTTTTGGTTCCCTTTTGTGTTTTACATTTTCCTATTCCAAGTTTTTGTAGATAATTCAATGAAAAATGAATACCAATTTTTAATGTCATCATAGTAATAATTTAACAAAATTTAGAACCATTTTGTCACATTTCATGACTTGTATCTCGAAAAAATCTAAATGTGTGGTTTGTCGTAAAAACGTAAAAAACAAACTTTAGCCTCCTAACCTGGGCAGAAGCTGCAACTGTTAATGATTTCTGCAATATTTCTATGCAATGGAACAAATATAGTTTCCTGCTATCTCCCAAACACACAATATTTAGTTTGTCAACAAAGCCTGTATATATAAATATAAATATGTATTTGGTGATAATTTAATTGGAGTCCAGGCTGACAGTCAGTTGTCAGTGTTTTAATGCATGGTACACATATATAGGCTGTGATAGCATTAGCTGAATACTAGACAATTCAAAATGCAGTAGGGAGTAGAACAAGAATGCAGTTGTAAAACTGAACAAAAATATTGCCAAAATTATCAAAGTTAATACAGCTACTGCCTACGGGTAGTGTCACTATCATTAATGCTCTCCTCCTGCAGTGTCACTGTCACTGCATACCTGATCAGTGCAAGAGATAGCTCTGACTCTGATGTACATGCAGAAGAGTTTGGGTCAAATGATGCTCATGACAGTGAAACATACTTGTACACAAGATCAGGCCAGAGAGCAACACATGGAAGAACACATAGAAATATTTGAATTCTGGCATATGAGAATAATCAAATACGGGTATTAAAGAAAAAAGATGGGGTCACCATGCTTGATTTTCTAAATTTTCGCATTCTTGTTATAAAATGTTACAGAATCTGATGTAAAACTTTGAACAGTAAAGACTAAAAGAAAAAATATGTGACCAAATGGAATTATTTATTTTTTAAACAAATT
>LD347902.1:76057-97060 GCA_001465055.1 Ptychodera flava | reverse complement strand
AGTCATCTGTCATAAACTTTGTGTGGTATCACTGGTTGACGAGTTATTTTGACGCTTCCTTATTATGTAATTATCAGTGTCGAGAACTGCTGTTCCACAACCATTAGGGTCTACCTAACGGTTTGATCAGTACCTCGCCGTTTTCTAATAGCGTTCTCAAAGTATTCTATTCTGTGTTTCGGAAAGGAAACCTAGTTTCAGGAAAGTATGCAATAACATTACACTAGTCTTATTAAAGTTATTATTTACTCAGGGCATTGATAAACAAATGATCACATATGCAAGTTCAAGTTTATTACATTTATGGTTGAGTTTTATTACATTTATGGTTAAATTGTTTATTACATTTGTGGTTGCGGGTTGTTACATTAATGGTTGACTATTTTATTACATTTGTGGTTGATTTTATTACAATTGTGGTTGATATTACATTTGTGGAGATTATTACATTTGTGGAGGTTACAGAACACAGTAGAACAAAATTAGACATCCTGGCATCCCTAGTGAAGCAACAAACTTCAAGTGGGACAACATAGGAATACAGACAATCTATTGATTATTCCACACAATTTATCCACTGAAGACGAATTTGAGGCGATTGATTAAGAAAGTACGGCAATTTTCGAAAAAACGGCGTTAAAGGATCGTAGTGTTATGCAGTCTTCCCCACTCAGGAGTAGAGACTGCACTTTCGTTCAGATTACAGCTGTGTCTAGCCATGGCCGATCAGTTCTGTACACAAAACAGGGAAACGTAAAATACACTTTCAAATATACAAAACACAATAAACGCAAACAGTTTAGAAATGAATAATGTGGCGCTGCTTTCCTTATTACATAGATCAATATTTAAGGGCTAATTCCTCAATTGCAACGACAAAATAGATTTATTACATTTATGGTTGAATTTATGGGTGTTTTTTATTACATTTATGGTTACCATTTATTACATTTGTGGTTTGTGTTTTTATTACATTTATGGTTGATTTTTGTTACATTTATGGGTGATATTACATTTATGGGTGCATTTTATTACAATTGTTGTTGATATTACATTTGTGGAGATTATTACATTTGTGGAGGTTACACACATCGAGTAGTCCAACGCCGATGAAATATTGCGTCGTGAGAATTACATTTCAATATTTTTGCTACAGAGACTCTGAGAGAACTATTGCATTTCGGCACTTTATGCCAAAGAGATTTCCTTTTGTATGCCATGGTCACTCCACTTGACCTAAGGGTATAGGGCATGCCTTTAAAGTGGAGCAGAATAAGCAAATAACCGGTGTTGATATGGCGTGTGCACGTGGGCGGTGTCTCTGAAAAGTCACTTTAAGTTTAGAGCTTGAATAAAGAAATCGTCACTGTTCGACTCGTTCAAATCGTTCTCAATCAGTTCTGAAATATGTGGTGGAACAAGCCCGCTGATGTCTTTCTATGTGTAAAGCAGGCTTTAACACGGGGAGCCTGCGAAGCTGTGATGTGATCGGAGAGCTTATTCGTACTAGCTATATTCAAAGGAAAAAAATACGTTACCTCTGGATGTTCCTTCATTATCATCTGCAAGAAACAGACAGTTATATATCAATGTTGGTATCATTGATCCGGACGATGTACTCTCGGATCAGCTCCATCCCTCTCCAAGCCATTATAGTAAAACATAGTCAAATATCGAAAACTGCATCTCAAGTTTAACCAAGTGACTATAATATTGTTGCGAAATGACCAATTGACCCTTCATGTAAGCTACCCTAGCGAAAGAGTATATTTTATGGTTATCGCTGCAAATAAACGACACAAGTACGTACCGGCCAATCGTACAGTCAGGGTCGCCTTTTTTGTTTTCGGTCGTGCCTGAAGATGTACACATCTCCACTCTCCCGCGTCTTCAGCTGTGACATTTCGGATAAGCAGGTTGTACTCTCCTTGCGAAATGTCACCAGATATTTCACAGCATGGATCGTATGAAGTATTTCCTCTGATGACGATTTGATAATTAGTTTTGCCATTTCTTCTGTGCTCCCATCTCGTAGGTCCATCTTTCTCCAAGCCCAATAACGCGCAAGAAAGACTCGCATCATCACCGACCGTTGCGTTCAAGTTTTTTGGAAAAGTCTTCCATACAGGATGTGCTGGAATAAATGATAAGTTAAATAAGTTTGCGCAAGCGTAATGATTGGTTTTTAAAAAATCATAGTATTAGCCTATGCATGGTCATAAGGCTGTACTGCTGGCAGCGACCGTACGCCATCGTATCAAATTTGAAATTTATGTACCTGTGTCGGCAATAGAACTGTCTCTCTTTTCGCTTGAATACATTCAGAATCGTTATCTCTGGGTGATATTTCAAAACGTAAAAAAAAAAGCCTAACAAAAATGCCTTTTCCCGATCTTTTTGTATTCGTTTTGCTGAAAAGTATGACTCCCAAACTCTCCCTCATAGCAGACTTGTTAAAAACACCTAACACACTTTTCTGTCCAGCCCTCGTGCACTGGTAAATATAACGTAAATAAACATGGGATTGTGATGCTTAAGTTGTTAGCTTAGCTTGGTTACGTTGAGGCAAATATCAACACGATAGATGGAATGATGCCGTCACTATAGTAATACGGTTTGATACTATAGTAGTACGGTTTGATTTGCAACTTTTGAGGTTTAAAGTGTGGGTCTAGTTTCTACAGTGCAACAAAAGTGAAATTGTATTTGTATGCACTGATCAAACATATTTGCAGAATTTGAGTCTTTCAACAAAATTATATCTGTTCAGATCACGTGACTACGACGACTAATACCACAAACTATTTATGGCATATTACAGCAGTTATTTAGCTTGCGTTGACACTTGTTAACTTAACTAATATGTTCAGTACGAGTTGCTGACCTGCCACAGGAGGCCACCTGTCAGTACAACGTAGATGATTCTGACGAAATATTCGACAATTCTATAGGATGATTACATGGACTGAGACCTTGAAGTAAACTTTGTCACCAACCTGTTGAGTCACGTGAAAGTTCAAGGCCACTAGAGCCAGGGCCGTGCCACACAAGAGACGATCAGGCCCCGCTAATGAATACTTCACTTCTCATTTATCAACTTTATTCAGATCTACAATATAACTTTGAGCATTAGACAGCACTTTCATCAAGTATTTAGTTTGTGTTCTTTGGCTGATCAGATTCGTCCCTTGGGGCTTACTTAGGCCGAACAAAAAATTGTGCTGTTTCGATAACCCGACCTACCCTATTTCTTACCTGCCGACCCTAAACTTTTTAGAGCTACGTAAACACAGAAGTAAAAGAAAAAGGAAAAAAAATCCGTAAAATCACGCGTTCGTTACTTGGCATTTGATTTTTGCTTGAATGAGAATGTCTTTTATGTTTTTTATTCCTCTGAAAAATGCAAATATAAAAATAAAAATATTTAGGAAAAAAATTCTGCCGACCTACCTACCACCCTATTTTTGAAAACCATGTCATCGGAATAGCACAATTTATTTTTTGGCCTTACTAATACGCGCCTATTCCATGCCTGTGAGACTCTCCACAAACGGCAATTTCGCACACTACGCATATGTACGGCAGTTGCTTATTTTGTTCGTAGCGTATCCAGTGAACAACCGTACGAACAAGGCTCGTGCTAGACCCGATGTGGTAGGAGTCTACTTATTGTTTAGAATTTGTCCTGACCCTCGATCAATTTTTGATTTTCAGATATCCACAGATTGTGTACATTGCCCAAAGGGGGGGGGGGGGCAGAATCTAGCTTAGCTAGGCTTTGGGTAATTTACATAAATTTACATATCGTCTGCATTTAATTAGTAAACAACACTTAGTGCAGCCATTATTATGTGTACGCATCCGCTTTATATACGTCGCTTGCGGCTCAGTATAAGAATGTCACGTGACGAGATACGAAAGCAATCGGAACAGAGTGGCCGTCCGCCGCCTATTTCGGATCACATATCAACTCGCCATACAGCTTTGATACACAAATTCAAGTTGCAACGTTCGTTTCTTGCTCACGTGTTCACACACGTGAGCATATGTCTCAGCGATGTCTGTCTGTGTCTGTCTGTCTGTCTGTCTGTGCGTCCGTGTGTCTGTCTGTGTGTCTGTGTGTCTGTCTGTCTGTCTGTCTGTCTGTCTGTCTGTTGGTCCGATATCTCAAAAACGGCTGATCAGATCAGAATCAAATCTAGTACATATATTGGGTTAGCAAATGGCAAGAAGTGATTAGTTTTTGGTGGGTGCGGCTTGCATACTTTTTTGCTCATTTGCATAATTAATGATTTTAGAAATAACGGATATATATTAAAAACGACTACACACAATTTTATGAGATTTGCTACAAATGTTGATCACACCAAGATATATCAGCAGTGGGAACCATTAAGGGGTGACATGAAAGATAAATGCTAATTTGCATATTTAATGAACTTTCCTAACTAGGGATATATGTCTGATTTGACTTGATCAAAATTAACCAAACTTGGTATGTATATTAAAGATACTATGATTTAACATTATTGAAAGTCATTAAGCGTTTTAACTTCAGCCAATTCCTAATTTGCATATTTCATGAACTTTGTTAATTAGGAATATATATTTGAAATGACTTTACCGAAGTTGACGAAACTTGCTACATGTATTGAAGCCACTATGATACAACATTTTTGAAAGTCATTAAGCATTTTTACTTCAGCCAATTCCGAATTTGCATATTTAATGAACTTTCCCAATTAGGGATATATATCTGAATTAACTTGATTGTAGTTGTTGAAACTTACTATATACATCAAAGATACTGTGATATAACATTATTGAAAGTCAAAAGACATTTTTACTTCAGCCAATATTAAATGAATTTTCATAATTAGGGATATTTATCTGATTTGACTAGATCAAAATTAAGGAAACTTACTATGTACATTAAAGACTCTATAATACAATATTATTGAAAGTCATTAAGCATTTTCTCTTCAGCCAATTTCTAATGTGCAAATTTAATGATCTTTCCTAATTAGAGATATATGTCTGAATTGACTTGACCAAAGTTGACAAAATTTGCTACACATATTGCAGATATCATGATACAACATTATTGACAATCATAAAGCATTTTTATTTAAGTCAATTCCTAATTTACATATTTAATGAACTTTGCTTATTAGGGATATATACTGGGATTTACTTGATCAAAGTTGGCAAAACATGCTATGTACATTGATGATTGTACCAGGTACTAGGTCAAAACAATATCGAAAGTCATTTCACATTTTCATGTCAGCTAATTTATAATTTGCATATCTAATGAGCTTTCACAGCTCGGCATATATAGCTTGAAGGACTTGGCCAACGGTAATTACACTTGCTAGATAAAGTGGTGATACAATAAGAGCAGTCAAATAACTTTAATATTTTTATTTCAGCTAATTACATATTTGTATACTTCATGAATTAGAATTAATCGGTGGTGATTATTGTTCATTATGTTGATCATAATAATTTCAATGAAGTTGCAAACATGTAGCAAAGGTTCAAACTTACACATAACTTCAATATGTAATGAAACACGTGAGCATTTTCAGTTCATATCTGGTCAATTTCGTTTATCCGCTACGTCTGGAAATGGAGATGGCGCACTCTTCTCTCAAATAATATTCGAGTAGGGTTTACTTAGCCGAATAGTTTTCGAGCAAAATTTGAATAGAATCCGTTCAAGCAAGTGTGAATAGCCCGAAGAATTTTGCACCGAAGCCAAATTTAAATCGCACCCATTAAAGTATGCAGTACTACTCTCTCACTTATTATCATCTCATGATAATGTACATTTTGTGTCTAAAAAATCCATGTCTTGAATTTTCACCTTGCGATATCCAGGTCTAAAGTGATTCTTGTCAAGCCGAAGATAGAAATAGTCTTATTGCTTACTCATGTGTATAATTTTATGTGTGAAACAGTGGTGTGCGATCTGCGGCGGGAGCCACGGGTGCGTCGTGGAGTGTTCAGTGATAAACTCCAGGTCGCTGACAGCGCTCTTCTTGGTTTCTTCACGACAAATGTCAGACAGACGATCAGACCCGGGTAAAAGATAGTTTCCAATTTAACGATTTCATTGAGAGATTAAAAAGGGACAGGAGACATTGGATATTGGATGCACGGGTCAACAAGATAACTTCAGACACAAAATGCTGCTTCACGGCAGATGGATATTTTATTGCGAAAAAATATGGTCTCCCTAAGAGCACATTTGTGAAAGAACACCTAATTTTTTGGACCAAGTAAATTCCTAAACACGGAAGAATACAGTTTGTATGCTTAGGCATTTATCTACACAACATCCGAAACGATCAATGCAGAGAGTCACAGGAGTAATAGAACTTTTTAGGACTACAGTGTACGTGGGGCCAGTTGCTATGCACCAAGCATGGAATGGTGGGCTGTACGCGCATACCAAGCGTGTTTGTATAATTTTGTACGATTCAAAAAGTCTTTGATGTTCTCTACTGTAACCTAAAGTGCACGACATACCATCGATTCGCATGTAGTGCAATAGTTAATTATGAAGGAACTGTTGCTAAGGTACCATAGTTCGACTCGTACGCAGAGGTCGGTGTCGGTCACGGTGACCTGTCATGCGAGACCACCTGTGAAATCTAGATTGCACAAACTTGTTGTTAAATGACTACATGCTTAGTGACCTTAGATTAACTCAATCGTCGTTAACTTACTTAGCAAGGTTAAAGTTCAATACCCAGTATAGAACTACACATGCCACCACAGACCATCAGAGCCGGGTAACAGATCAATGCCAATTCGTGTGAACGACTTCATTCAGTGATAAAAGTGAAGAGTAGATATTGGATATATTGCGCGTGTCAATTAGTTCCTGTGCGATCCCAATCTAAAATTAGTGTTGTCCCACTCGAGTTGGCTTAATGCTCGAATCGACACATACATACATACATACATACATACATACATACATACATACATACATACATACATACATACATACATACATACATCCCATTTGAAACTAGTTTTGCATTCATTGATATATCCCTGATACGATTTATTATATTATACACCACTCCAATATAATTTACCATTCCATATCAAACATTGGTACTGCCTGTAGCCATTGCGAGCGAAATACATGATGTCTCGTTGTTTATAGTACTTTATTTGCATAAAAGGTGGCTCGTTTCGGCTCAGCTGAGTGATCTCGACCCGACAACGACGTGAATGCACCAAAGACAGTTTAACAACGCCCAGATTCGACCCCCTCGAAATTAATTCGGGTCACATTTTAGTGAGAGCGAAATAAAGTCGGTCAAGCTCTGCGCGGCAGGGCTTTGTGTTACCGGCCACACCTCCCATATCGTCCCAACTCAATCGAACGGGGAAAAGTTAGCCAAGTACATTGTAACTTGCGTGCGGACCTACATGTTCTTATATTTGGGAAACTTCCGTGTTGCTTGATTTTCAGTTTGACTTTGTGGATATCACCTACAACTTGAAGGGACTTGATTTGGCTGGTGGAGATGATCGAATTAAGCCCCCGTTGATTAATATTAACCATCACATTTATGACACATCACATATTTCAAAATCTTTAATGCGCTCACGGACCGTGAAAAGCGGTATCTTTTATGTTTTGGAATTGAACGCAACATTGTTACGCGATGCTTGCGAGAGATCGAATTAAACCAACTATTCTTACCTTCCTTACTGCTGAAGGCAGAACAGAGAAGGATGAAGATAATTCCATGAAGTACAGATTGAGAACTTGAGTGAATACCAACGCCCATTGTTGTTCCGTCACCTCTAGTTCGTATCGCAATTTTGATCTCAACTATGCCCAACCTCCCACTCAGAGATAGAAGCGCGGTGTGGCAGCTGCGAGGCGTGGACAATTCTAACCAAACTAGAACTAGAGGGTCTTCGAGTCGAGACTTTCTAGCTACGTTATAATTATCCAGGCAACGCTGCAAATCTCTGCACGGAGATTGAACTATGCCGTCACAACAACATTTTCTGAACCAATTTCGCTTACTCATCGCGCCGGTAAGCAGGATCAGTCTCATTGTACCAAAGCTTTGCTCAGTAACCAGCTACATTTTGTGGAAGATTCTCGCTCATTCAATTCAGTACGGTGGCGTTCATACTAAACGGGGAAAGCAATTCTGAATTGGAAGGACATACATGAAAAAACCACGTTACGTTCGAGTACAGGTATTCAACACTTAGAAAGATTAAGCGACTGGACAGAAATTACAGGGGATATATATATATATATATATATATATATATATATATATATATATATATATATATATATATATATATATATATATATATAGTCACTATTATTCATTGAAACACTTTTGAAGGGTCACTATTTTATGAGCAACGTCATTTTGAAAAAAATAGGGCCTACAGACCCTCTCCAGTCTGTAATTTCTGACCACATTTTTAAATTGTTTATTTATCCGAACGCTTGCAGCAAACCATTATAAAGTTATTTGTTTATTAGACTAATCTAGGATTGATTTCATAGGCATAGAAGACAACTTATCATCTCGCAGGTGTCGAAGAGGTGTGCCCACTTCACAACATAGAATGTTGATGGCACATTTCCAGTCTCAAGTAAAAGTGAGACAAATTGATGCCTTAAAAGGGGCTGTGACATTGATAGTCAAAATTTGGTTCCATGGTACATGCATGCATGATTGATTGTTATTACCTAGACTTTTTGCCGTTTTCCACATCATCTTATACCTATTAAATTATCAAAAGATTGCACAATAGAAAACAAAGTTTGGTCACCTTAGGATGGGTAAAAGTCCAGGTATGTGATGTGGGGTTGAAGCTGTATTCCGGCTTGACGAGAATCACTGTAGACCTGGATCTCTCTGAACAAAAAGTCAAGGCATGGATACTTAGGATTCAAAATGCTTCTCCACGACATATGTCAGACATACGATCAGACCCGCGTAATACTAATAGATAGCTTCCGAGTCCAATATGACGATTTCATTCAGAGATAACAGGGCACCGAAAGGGATATATTGCAGGGGTCAACTTGTGGTGACCTTTAGACACGACATGCTTCTTCATGACAAATATACATCGTATCGTCAAAATTAGGCTCTCCCGCCGAGCACATTTGTGAAAGAATACCTAATTTATTTCGACCGAGCAAATACCTATACAAGGAAGAGTGTTTCCTACTCTGTCCTCAGTCTTGTATTATTAGGCATTCCTCTACACAACATCCTAAACGGTCAGTGAAGAAAGTCACATAAGTAATAGAACAATTTAGGATTACAGTGTGGGGTTTAGTGGCTAGTGTGCACCAAGCATGGAATGGTATGCTTCAGTGTACGCGCTGGCTAAACGTGTTTTTATAATTTTGTACTGATCAAAACGTCTTTTCACTGTTCTTGGCCGTGACCTAAAGTGGCCGACACCACCAATTCATATGTAGAACAGGAAGTGCTGCCAAGACACAGCGATTCATATAAAGAACCAGTGCTGACCTGCCACAGGAGGTCACCTGTGAAATATAGGCTGCGCAGACTTTACATCCTTCCCGTCTTATATTAACCTGTCGTCATCATTATGAGTGAGTTCAACATCCTGTAAAGTTATACATGCCATGACAGACCATAAGATCCGGATTAATAGATCATTCCCAATTGAACAAATTCATTCAGTAAGGAACAAGAAGGCGTTAGACATTGGCTATATCGCATATGTCAACTAGTTAGTTTGCGTTCCTGATCTACAGATAGTTTTGACGCCTATGCGTGATCTTTAAATACTCGACTCAATACTGAAATTTGTTTTTTTTAAAGTTTGGGCCAAACTTTTTCCCGAGTAAAATGATATTAGATTTAAATTGTTAAGGAGGACCACGCGCAATGACCTCAGCCAAAAATCTGTCAAAGTATCCAAGTTCACAGATAGATTTCATGCAGATATGTGCAGGGTGTTCAATTTTTGTTTAATTCTTCTGTGGGTATACCAAAATGAGCAAGAAAATCATGAAAATAGCACCTTAATTTCACCAGTCAATGTATGCTCAGATACAGAATCAAATTTTATCATGACCGGCGAGATCAGCAAGTGAACTGCCATTATGAATACCACAGAGCGACCAAATTATAGCGGCAAAACAATCGGTACATGGAGAAACAAAATAAATGTTCATGATGTGAAAAAATGATCACAAAATGGAGCCATCACTGTAATGAATCTAAGAGCTCGAAAATTCTGGCTACTCTATGGCTGGCGAAATCCTTCTTACGCCCTCAAAGGGGTCTCACGTGGCGTGTATTTCGACGCAAAAGAATGCGATTATGTTCTTGTAGTATCGATGTAAGTCAACTTTCACCCCCTTCAATTAAAGCACTATAGCAGCAGCGAATGAAAAGTCGGCGAACCACGTTTCCGGTCACACGACTAGTATAGTTAAACGCTCCCTTTTTCAATGAGCTGACATCTTTCACGGATAGGACCAGTGAGTGCCATTCATGCGTCGCAACAATAACACTTCAATGGAGATACAATTCCTTTATGAGACTTCCCTTTGATCGCGGACGCTGAAGGGCGTGTTGGCGACTCGTCCACCCTCATTGTGCCAGTCTTCACCTTTGGCAATATTATTCAGACTATCTCCTCTACCCTCCAGTGGCCTCCTCCATTGCCCCTTTTTATACCATATTAATTTGTAGATAGATAGATAGATAGATAGATAGATAGATAGATAGATAGATAGACGGATGGATGGATAGATGGATAGATAGATGGATGGATGGGTGGGTGGGCGGGCGTTTGGGTGGAGAGAGAGAGAGAGAGAGAGAGAGAGAGAGAGAGAGAGAGAGAGTGTCAAAGAAGCTGCTGATAAAGCTATGATTTCAGCACTTTATGCCGGAAAGATCTCCTTTTTAGGCCATGGTCATTGATTGACTTTTGTCGGCCTCGGTCATTCCATGTGACCGTAGGTACGGCATTTTCTAAACGTTGGCCAGAATTAAACAAATGGTCGGTGTCGATATGACGTGGGCTTTGTCTCTGAAGGGTCACTCAAAGTTTAGAGCTCCAATAAAGAAATCATCACATTTTGAATCATTCATCAATCAATTCTGAAATAGAATGGTGG
The DNA here is from genome assembly GCA_001465055.1 of Ptychodera flava. Taxonomy (NCBI): domain Eukaryota; kingdom Metazoa; phylum Hemichordata; class Enteropneusta; family Ptychoderidae; genus Ptychodera; species Ptychodera flava. Next base: position 85,887 of record LD347902.1, on the reverse strand, counting down.
AGCAAGTCCGCTGATGGCTTCGTATAAAGTAAGCCTTTGAACTCGTAACTGGGGAGTCTGCGAAGTTCTGATGTGGTCGAACATCTTCGATTTCATAATAACAAGAATTCAAGGAAAGGTTTACAATTTAAACCAGTTTATTGCTATGAAGAAGCAAATCCTTCGTGACATGACAAAAACTCCGCCAGACAGAGACATCTTTTGTCAAACTTTAACTCGACCTGACCGATGTACAGCATCTTCTTCAGCCCGGTTTACACATTTAAAAGTTGCTGAAGTACACATGCGTTCGCTAAGTATTTGAGATGCTACAATGGTTAATTTTAGGTACAGATTGTTAAAAAGTAGCTTGTATGGCAGAGATGCGGTAGTTTTCATCGGTGCTACACTGCAAGTATCCGCGATAATACCCTGTTAGTACTAACAAGTATGGGGGTGAACATGACGTGGTCAAGGAGTAAGTAAAATTGACAAATGACGTAAGACATCTTACAAGACTATAAAAGCTTTTTAAGGGCCTGCTTAATTAATTGTTTCCTGATAAACTACTATGAATAGTGAATCATAATTCTAAAAGATGTACTAAAACTGTGGCAATGCCTGGCAAATCGGCACTTTGTGGTCATGATCTAAAATAATGCGAAACCAAATAGAGTCACAATCGTGACCACTTGGGCTACGACGACGCTGTAACTCGGAGATGCAGTGGTCTGGCTTCCGGACACGGATTCTGCTCTTCCCTTCTCTGCATGACTGAAAGAATATTGGACGCTGTAACTCGGAGATGCAGTGGTCTGGCTTCCGGATTCTTCTCCTCCCTTCTCTGAAATGCAAGAAAACATGACAATTATGTCAGTTTTTCCCGTCACGGAGGGAAGCGGTAAATATTATACCCATTTTGTTCATCGAAGGATGGTGTCGCTTAAGGGTATGCATCCATTTTTCTGGTGAATTTTTCATATCAAAAGGACGAACTATTGTATAACTGAGGTACCGTTCAACACTTATCCAAAACTTCATAGCTGATTGTTAATTGCATCTCAGATCTAACCAAACCCACGATGACATCATCCGAAGTTGTAGCACTGGATTCTCTATGTAGACTATGCGTCTGAGTCTGTTTAAAGAATTCACGATATCGTGTCACAGATACCGAAATGATGCACGTGTACGTACCCATCACTGTGAGAGTAGCCTTTTGTGCTTTTGGTATTGCTCTCATTTGGAAACATTTCCAGACACCTGCTTCTTCAAATGTAACATTTCTGATCAGCATGTTGTACTCTCCACCCGAAAAATCACCAGTTATTTCACAGCGTGGGTCGTATGACTCGTTTCCGTCAGAAATCATTCGATAAATGCCGTTCTCCCCGCGGTGGTCCCACCTGGGGGAAGGTCCATCCTCCTTCAAACCATAGAACGAGCAGTTAAGGCTCACATCATCGCCGACCCTGGCGTTCACGTTTTCTGGACGTATCTTCCACTGAGGGCGTGCTGAAATCATGATGAATCGATATTAGAAAGTTTGCAGAAGCGAAAATGAGTGGCATCGGACCTAAAAGGGTGTTATTTTACGTTGAACATATTGCACTGTATCACACACGAAATTTATGTTCATGTGTTCGCAATAGGCTTCTCTCTCTTTCTCTCGTCTTGTTTTGATGACCTGGGCCTTTCTTGAAAAAGCCTTCAGAAAAACAGCTTCTTCATGATCAATTGGTATAGTATTGCGAAAAATATCGCTGTTTCTCAGAGCAGATTAGTTAAGGTAGTATGCGTCTGGAAAGTGAAAGACTTAAACTTTTCCTCAAATTTCCCTCAAGGAATCTTAAGTCACTCTCTTTCAAAATCAATTATTAAAATCGACGGTCACGTGCAAATATTTGAAATTCAAAATGGCCGCCATCCCTGTGTTTACCCTACGGAGAAAAAACAAATTTGGGTTTTCGAAAATCTAAGACGGTTTAACATTTTTATTTCACTTTAAATGAACCCCCGCAAGTGGCAGATCAGAAAAGAAATATGAAAGTTTGAGAGTCCGACTCTCTGCCCCCGAGGCGCATTCTATCTTACAGAACACCTTAGGCCAACATTTGTTTGGCCAAGCCAACTTTGTAATAAAGACAGATTCCAGGAATGCGGAAGCGTGTGTCGCATATGCCCTTTACACTTTTATTGTAATAGCTTTGTTTAACTTGGGCGTGTACCGGGGCATGGTTTTGAACAAACCATCCAGGATGGTGCGGTAACTCACGGAAGCGAGCTATGTACTGATACTGTATACTCGGTTTACGGTTTTTGCTACTGTGCGGCAGATACGGAACAGTTATACGCGCCAATGAAACGTGGGTCTTTTTTGTTCAAAAAATCGTCAGCTTTAACCTAAACTAACCGAAGTATCACAGATTCTGTCCTCTGTGAAACCATAGCAGGAGGCAGAGTCGATCACCACCACTTGGTAAAACAAGACATATAGACGACACGTGACTGTGACAACCAATAGCAAGTTATTGCACTTAACACTCCAGTCTCTGGACTGACATCGTGATGACCTGGCGTGACCCACCCATAAGGAGTAAGCATAAGTTGGTAACCTGCCACACGAGACCAGCTGTTGCGTAGACAATGCCGCTTTATTATCAGACTGTTGCTGTCGGACATTTAGATGCCAAGTGACCTTTGATGATTACTTGGACTTCGTCGCTGAACTTGCTTGGTCAAATAAAATTTCAACATCGCCGGAGACGATCCCACCCGGCCAATAGTACGCGACCACTTCATTCACTGCATTGAGAGAGAATAGGATATAGGAGGTATCACTTATTCAGTATTGGTTTTCGATCATTTCCTGAATTAACTTTATTCCACTTCTGTCGGTTTTACTAGTATGCTCCTCGAAACTAGTATTTTAAAACTTTTTTTGCACACTTTCAGTGTTTGATCTAGGACTTCAAAAATAAGGGGCATGGGAATTTTATTTAATAAAGATAGTATGAGCCTTAAAAAGTAAAATTTTGTTCCGTCACGGTTCAGTAAGAAAATTTTGAACCATCTTTTTCGAAATCAAGAATATTGTGCAAAATTTGGTACCATAGAAACAAATAACTCACTATTTTCCGACGCTTGAAATTCAAAATGGTAGCCATTCCTGTGTAAGCTCTACGGCAATATTAAATAATAAACCTGTGAAAACTTCAGTCACTCAACGGCCTTCAAAATACATGTAAGCCCTTAGAAATGGTTAGTTAGATTAAACAAATACAGCAACACTAAAAGTTTGAGAGTCCGAATATCGGTCCCCGATGCCCATTCTATGTTGAACTGCCATGACGTACTCACATGTAAGGAACAAAACACAAAATCTAGGAGTGTCGGCAGTGATTTTATATAAATTGCCCTGGCAGGACACACTTCAAGGCCCTAAAATACATTAGCCTGATTAATACCTCAAGGTGCATTGCCAACAGAAAGTTTAACGAGTGATGATTTTAATCGTCTAATTGCTACGAAATAAAAACAAACTCCACAATTATGTACCGTGCGCACGGTAAGCGAAACCGGCTATTGCGTTTGGCCTCAACCCCGCTCCCCCTCCCTTTGGAAGTGCGAAAATCCAACCAAGCCTCATTCCCTGTCTGCAATCGGTAATTATGTCGCTATGAAATCACGCCAACCAAGCCTCATTCTGTATATGCAATCGGTAATTACGTCGCTATGACATCTCGCATACGCTACCGACCCGTACCCCTCTCCTCCGGATACTCTCTAAAATCAATCCCTGTTCAGCGCCAACTCAACAATGACGCAACCAACTGAATGAAATGAAAAAGTATATCCAAAATGATTGTTACGTTATTTTACACGTGCACTGATTCACATGTACTGTATGTCAAAAGAATGCTGCGCACTGGCCTGCTACACGCCGAGCAATAGAGCACGATATTTTGCTATACATAAAACGTGTAGCGAATGTTGCGATATGAAAACTTGTAGTGGGATTTTTGCGCATGGTAATTCGAAATACAGCCCCCCACCCCCGTGACTCCCCCTACGAACACAGAAGTTACGTTTACCGTGCGCGCGTTTTTGAATTATCCACGGCCCCTAAATTGTCTGCCCTCAATACAAAGCCAAATTGCACGATCAAATCGTATCATAGCAAGCACGATAGCAAGTGAACTTCATCTGTCATGACGAACCTCACAGAAGACAAAACGCTACAACAACAAAACAACTGTCGTCTTTAAATGAAACAAAACAAACGATATATGAAAAACGCCTGTCACAATAAGGAAATCGCGGAAAGGCAAAGATGAGTTCGGCTTTTCACTTTGCGCTCCAGTGGTCTGTCCTGGCAGGTTCATACGGCACCAATGGCGACTTTCGCCACCAGAAGGTTTTGATGGTCCTTGCGAAATATAGAATAAGATTCGTTTGACAACTCTAACTTACCTTCACTAGAGCTGCACAGAGGAAAATCTACGGAAGAGAGCGCGATGCACAATGTCACAATGATAACCAAACGGCGCATATTAGAAACCAGCAAGACTTGAACACGTCCCTGTTATTTCGGACCGGAGAAAATCCGCTCCTGCATCACGCATGCGCTAACGCACTGGCCAGCGTGCTCACTTCACGCAAGCGTGGATGCCACTCCCACAACTCCTATAGACATAGGCCAAACACCCCCTTACTGTCTGCGGCAGGCGTGTGTCTGGTTTTTAACATCATGTGAACTCATCATGTTCTATGTCGCTTGGATTTTGACATTTGTATTATTGCCAAGATTTTGTTTTCTACCGGAGCAAGAGAAAAGTATTACAAACTTTTGATAGCAGATTATGCAACCATAAACATGAAACGTCATGTCTACATAACTGTAAATAAGTGAAGAAAGCAAAACCCAATACCAAGAAACGGTCTATGAATGGGCAGAACGGTAAAAAGGTTTAATTTAACAATCGGAATGAGTTCCAGACGCATTATTCACGAAAAACATAATATTTTTTATAAGAGACTTAATGTTTTACATAATGCTGAAAAAGGTTGCAGAGTACATGTTGACTTCAACTTATAAACATCACTACAATAGTCAATTCAAGAAAGCATACAGTTTCATTGAAAGTGTCTACATATCTATTAAGTGGAGAAAGTGTGAAAATTTATCCGGCACATTGAAAGGTTGGGCGTGATAAAACCCTCTTGCACGCTTGTATAAAAATACACTGTCCTAGGAAAATAAAGCTTTGATTCGGAGTAGAAGTGTTAAAAAACTACAATGACGACTACTTTGATCACGTGTGTAATTTTGAAATACTGAAAAAATATAAACAGTGAAAAGTGAATGCCTGATGTGAAAGCAAACAAGAGAAGTGTTGGGGATATGCATAGTAAAACCGCAAAGAGTGGGACGGCCAACTGGAAACGACATAGTCAATCGTAATGTACAACAAACACATAGTAAACACCTATTGCCTGGTCATGAGGGCACGGCCTCGGGAATAGCGATGTGTTTCTGGTAACACACGGCCCCTCGGGGTAATAGACGGGCGCTATTGCCCGAATAAAGACCAGGCTATAGGTGTTTTATAGCACACCACGTGCTCATGTTGTATGTATAGTTTATAATGTGTTTTGGTATTTTGCACCGTAACAATCCATTGTGACAAGTTTACTGGGCGATGTACAGCGGTTTCAGTTGTACGTGGTACCACTTTCTTTCAAAAAATGTTCCAAGCATATCTAGCGACATTCTTAGTTGCACCTCTAATCTTTTCCGTCGATGAGCTGTTCAAGTTCCTACGCTGTTCGAATGTTGGAAAATGTTGGAAAATCTGTTTTAGAGAATGTGTCGTTACCTATCCGGGACGCACATCACGTTCCAGTCACCCGCCTTTGTTGCAAAGCCGCAGACGACACTACGGTCACGTGACCGGCCACTTTTCCAAATTTGGTGAGAACTATTTCCCTAGGGAAATAGCTTTTCAAAAAATACCCTTTGACGTCACTTTTTTCTATCCGATGGGACTAGACGTATCTATTTTCTCGTCACGTGACGTATTTTGGCGAATCGCGACACGGAATGAGCTTGTGGCGTGTTATAATTTCAACTAACCAATCTTGTCTTGTTTTTTGTTGTATTGAAGAAAATTTTAGTGGCGATAGTGTTGAGGTGGTCTGCAAGGATACTCTGTTCATCCGTCATAATTGGGTTTGCAGTTTAGATGCATGAATCCGAGTGGTAGCTACCTCTGAGCTCCATACGTAAATGTTTGTTGTAACCCGCCAGAGTTGTTGTTTTGTTTTTAGGTCCGCTTCTTCCAAAGGTGAGTGTTTCGTAGGGATTGGCGAAGTGTACAAATTGAGTTTCATGAAGATGGCCTTCAACCTTATTTTACAATCTCTATCAGGTTTTAAGAACTAATCTTGAGCAATAACTATGCGTAAATCTAAACTGGTATTGTTAATATAACAAAAACACCAACGACAATGACCGTTAAACCTGGAGTCGAGATCATTTGGCCTCTGGATTCCCCTTCATCTTCATCATCCGCATCTGAAAACCAAGAAACAAATACGTGTGAGTAAAGTTGTTTATTGCCATCATAGGGGCAGCGATATAATATACGAAAACCTGCCAGGTGTGTTCCCTTGCTAAATGACATGTATTTTTTGCGTTACAAAGTTACATTACTTGTTATGTCTAAATGCTTATTAAATAACAGATGTTACATTCTAACCAGGAAATAATTTCTGATACGACATGCGAGTTGGGTTTCCACTTCGTTTATCCCAAATACTAGTATTGAACAACAGAGAGGGCGCACTGCTAAGTGTCGGTCGACATTCACGTAGGATTCTACACCTACCGGCCTGTAGGGGCGGAGAACGTGACAATATCGCCACAGCTGCAAAGACACCAACAGCGAAAGTACATACCTTTCACCCTCACTTCTGCCTTTACTTGTTGTGGTTCTGCTTGCACATGGGTACATTTCCACGTCCCTTCCTCCTCTGGCGTTACATGTTTGATCCGAATATTAAACTCTCCACTGAAAAAGTCAAAAATAACTTCACAGCACGGAAAGAACGACTGTTGACCTTGAGAAACGATTCTGGTTTCACCATACTTCTGGAGCTCCCATCTTGGTAGGGGACCACCTTCTACCAGGCCCGTCAACGAACAGTTAAGATAAACGCTGTCACCGACTGATGCATTCACATCTTCTGGATGTTTCTTCCATTTGACGGGGTGAGCTGGAAGATATTGTCAAAATAAAACACAATCTTTGTAAAACAATGTAAAATTTAAAAAAAAATGTACTCACAATATCTTTTATTCTAACATCTTCTAATTCTTATTCATCCAACTATGACACTAACAGATATTCGTTCGATGCTCTTCATTTCATCCGCTGAATTGGTTGTCATATATTTAATAAATATCGATGACATTTCAGATGTTACAATCTTTCTCCTATATATACTTGGTAAGTACATGTTAATAAGAAATAGTTTATAATAAGTTACCCAAATTCATGCAACGTTTTCAACTTCGAATTCATTTTCCCGTCATATTCAGAACTGAAGGGACAATCGTCAGTCAACACTTGATTAGGATTCTGCGTGCCTGTTACCCGGAGCAGAAAAATGTTCAGCTGGTGGGAGAAATTTGTAGTAACCTTCCCGATGTGGGGGCTAGTGGAGGTCAAATTTGATATGGTGTTCAAGATATTACCAAAAAGATAGATACCGTTTCAATATTATACTTTCAAAAGTGCAGCATCGGGACGGAGACTGTCTTTCCTAGTCTCAGCCTTTTCATTATCTGCAAAACGTACATGAGTTAAAGGGGGTGTAGTATATATATATATATATATATATATATATATATATATATATATATATATATATATATATATGCTTAAAATATATGCTTACATATTTATATTATGGCTGTGTAATATTTCATAATATTTATAAATCTGTGTGCGCTCGTGTTTGTGAGTGTTATTATGGCAGTGGGTCACGCAAAACAATCGAGTCCGCAATAGGAGTTTTAATGAAAAATCGCACGTGGAGAAGGTAGACTGGAAGATCCGTCGCTCGCGAGGGCGCTTTCTATACGCATCCTGGAGCGACGAGTCTTTCAGTCTAGTGGAGAAGGGAATGCTCGAGGAAAGCCTTCCGACCCCCAGCCGTAAATAATGCCTCGCTAAATTATGATTAGATATCATCAGATTTACTTTTAAGTACCAGTAGAATGGCTCCTTCTAGAATACACATTAACGCGACAATTGGAACAGAGAGTACATACCTTTTATGACCCTCAAGTTTGCCTGTATTTGTTGTGGTTCCGCTTGCACATGGGTACACTTCCACGACCCTTCCAACTCTGGCGTTACATGTCTGATCCGAAGATTAAACTCTCCACTCGACAAGTCAGAAATCACTTCACAGCACGGAAAGAACGACTGTTGACCTTGAGAAATGATTCTGGTTTCGCCATATTTCTGAAACTCCCATCGTGGTAGGGGACCACCTTCTACTAGGCCCGTCAGTGAACACTTAAGATAAACACCGTCACCGACAGATGCATCCAAATCTTCTGGAAATGTTTTCCACCCTGGAAGAGCTTGAAGGAAATGTGAAGGGAAATACAATATTTTGTAAAAATTGTACGAAATTTAAAATATTGATTTTTAAGGCAAGACAAAAGAATTGAATCAAATGCTGAAAAAATATTAAGGGTTTTTATTCAGATATGTTGTTGTGATATTCACATATCTGACATGTTATTACCCTACCTGTCACACCTAATGAAAATCTTGCTTCGTGTCCATTTGTCAAATTTTAGTAGCTGACCTAAATTGCATCAATGGGTCGATGAGTTACGTCGACCATGCCTTTCGTGTACACATATTATCAAACACTTAGTATGAGTTTTCTGCGACCTAGCCTTGATGTTTAATCGAGAGATTAACCAGTTCAACAACTGAACTGTTTCGTGAACTAGTTCAGTTAGGGCTAGGTATCGGAGATAACAGACTATTTTGGTGATTAATTTCGATCGTTATCATTAGCGAGCTGAGCTGCACCCTTGTTGACTTTACATGCGGTCTGATATTTTCCGTGTGTATGGCCGGAAATCGGGAGGGGCATTTCGAACACAAGTACTGTCGCGTGATGGTCACCGCATCCAAGCCTATATGTACTTGAATTCACGCTAATTCTTTGACTCTGCCCCAGTGTGCATTTTATCCTGGTAGATAGCTTAGACGATTTGTTAAGCCAAAACTTTTGGCCATTTTTAGTTGTAACAGCTAGACCCTCGTACGTGAGCTACTCCACAAGTGCTTGGAACTGGCAATGTGATATACACAGAAAGAATGTTATTTAGTTACTCTATACTGTATGGGGTGAGAACACCGCCAAAATTATCTTGAAAACTTTATTTAAACTTATCTGATTATTATTATTCCATTGTTTGGTGATTTAATGATAATTATATCAGTATTTGGCCATTATTTTGCAATTATTTGATCATTATATGGATATTATTTTGACATGATTATGAACTTATTTGGTAATTCGGTTGTTTTGACATTATTCAGCATTGATGTCTTGATTTGGAACTTATTTCATCATTATTATGCCATTATTTGGTGATTTAGTCATTTTTATGTCATTATTTGGTCTTTCTTATGCAATTATTTGGTCATGATTACGACATTGTCTTGATATTATCTTGATATTGTCTCGACATTATTATGTTAATTCGGTTCTTTTGCCATTATTCGGCATTGATGTCTTGATTTAGAACTTATCTT
>LD347902.1:32579-53700 GCA_001465055.1 Ptychodera flava | reverse complement strand
TTATTGTTGTTGTTGTTGTTGTTGTTGTTGCCGTCGTCATCACTATCATCATCATCATCACCATCATCACCTTACGCCACTCTGTTTGGTTACCTTGTGTCAAGTTGTGTGAGTCGTTCTGTAAGTGTTCGCTGCCTAGTAATTGAGTGACCCGTATACTTCCTGCATACCGTTGTTTGTAACCACTCATTTAAAGTGTTTGCATCTGATATCTTATTCGATCAAAGCTAAAAAGACAAAGATAGGTCGAGTTGCCCAAGAAACATCACGACTTCACACAATGCGTGTCTATTCGGCTTCGACTGCCGGCTAGTAAGTCAGTTTTAAGGTGATATTTTGATGGTCGCCGGTGTGAACTAAAGTCTCTTCCATAGTAAATTTGTTCTGAACACAAACATTCTGAGCTACATAGAAAATATCGACTGTTCACCAATAGGGTTTGTGAACCATGTAACACTTATACAATACGAGGGACCGTTTTCAATTTCCAAGCACGCACGGCATACACTCAGTGACTGAATTATAACATACCCGCTTGAGCTTGCCAAATCAGCACTCCGATTGGTCCAGATGCGAAAAAACCCGGTGTATTAGTGGTGATGTACAATGGTTGTACATGCACTTGGTTCGCTGCAAGGCTGCAAACTAGCTAGCCTTAGACCCATTGCAGAAGTGCCGTGTGGTAGGACAGTCGTTTAACATTTGATCGCTTTTGGTTGGGAGAGCAACAATTAATGTCAATTATTAGCACAGAGTACACAAGATGTAATAATTCATATTCTTATTGTTTTAGCATTGTAAAAAAATTATTCTTAGTTTTCTCATAGACTCCAGTGTATAGTGAATCAGCATTTCGGTGATTCCAAAATCTTATTTCTTGCACACATATCAACCTTTAACCATACCAGTCAAAGTACTTTAAAATGAATTATCAAATGTCTGTAAATACACAGATTTTGATAGTTTTGTATTGGAAAAAAAATTATTCATATTTTCCTCATACTCCCATGTACAGTGAATCTACATTTTGGTATAATTCCAAAATCCAATTTCTGGCGAACACATCCATTTGTTACCACCCTAATCTAATCAAGTACATTGATATCAATAATCGAGAGTACATAAATACATGGGTTTACTTATTTTTGTATTGGAAAAAAATTATTCATACTTTCCTCATAGACTCCCATGTATAGTGGATGAACATTTTCAGTGAAATTCCATAATCAGATTTCTTGTACACATAATATGCACCTTTAACCATCATATTCTAATCAAGTACAATTATGTTAATTATTGAACGTCTGTATATGCACAAGTATACCAAGTTTTTCATTGGAAAAAAAATTATTCACAATTTTATCATTGACTCCAATGTATAGTGGATGAACATTTTTGGTGAAATTCTAAGGTCAAACATTTTGTCCACATGCCAGTTGTAACAACCAACCCTATTTCATTTAAGTACATTTATGTAAATTATCCAATATCTATAAATGCATAGATATAGTTTTGCAATTGAGAAAGTATTACATAGATTCCTCATGCAAGTATGAGAAAATATATGTATACCATGTATAGTGAATCAACATTATCAACAGCTGATTTTTAATTAAATCCAAATATAAAATATATACGCACACGCTTGCGCAAAACTATTGCGATCCACCAGTAATTTCTGTCCAACCCCTTTGAGGGGTAATTTCAAAATTATAGCAAGTCAGAATGGGAAATCTGAGCATTAACACCTTTTGAGTTTGTAAGGAAGGTCATTTGAAAAAATCTAAGCTCTTTTTTGGGGGATTCTATCGCTCCACACCCCTGAGGTGTTTGTGTGTGCAGCTAATTTACTCAAGCAATGGGGGGAGGGGTCATGACATTTTTGTCATCTTGAAAGGGGAGGTCATCAAATTTTTGGTACAATGGGTAGGGGGGTTCACTTATTTTGACTGATGCGCAGGAAGAATTTGCCGGCCCACCCCCGGCCATAATAACTGAACGCTCCCTAAGGATGATTGATGCTTCAATGTGTTTTGCAAACAAACAAACAAACTATCTGCTATGAAAATAAAACAAACGGAACCAGCATTAAACCGTGCCGTCTGTCCTCAATACAGATTGCACAAATTGCACTCATCAGATCTTATTATATCCGGCATGACCAGCGAGTGAACTTCATCTGTCATCATAACGAATCTCACAGAACAAAAAAAACGCTCCTACGACAAAACAACTGTTGCCTTTCACTCAAACATAACAAACGATGTGAAAAGCGCTTGTCACAATGTGGGAATCACAGCAAAGTCACGATAAGTTCGACTTTTTTACCTCACGCCGTTAGTTTTACAAGTGGTCTCTCAGGGCAGGTTGTAGAGTGCAAATGACGGGTTGAGATGTTCCTTGCAAAATATCGAAGTAAGATTTCGTCTGACAACTGTCACTTACCTTCACTAGAGCTGTACGGAGGAAAATTGCTGGAAGAGAGGACTATACAGCGGTAGAAGAGAAATTGGATTTACTTGCTATAACCGAAACATGGCTTAAAAGGAAAGATGATCCGGTTGTCGCAGATATTCTTTCTACTATATATGGTTTCACAATTTATCAGCAACCACGCGCTAACCGGAGAGGTGGAGGAGTGGCACTTTTATTACGTTCTAACTTGAGAGTCACTCATACAGAGACTTATGACTTTAAATCATTCGAGTCGCTTGATATCTCTTTACGTTTTCGCAGTGAAATTCTGCGTATCATCATCGTATATCGACCCCCAAAGTCGAAGAAAAATGCGAGATCGACTAACATTAATTTTTCTATCGGAATTTTCAAGTTTGCTCGAAATGGTCATTGCATCACCTGGACACTTATTGATTATTGATGACTTTAATTTCCATATGAATGATAGTGAATCTCGCGATGCCTCTAAACTTCTAGATGTGTTGAATTCGAAGAATCTCAAGCAACACGTAACTCAACCAACCCATGTGTTCGGACATACATTAGATCTTCTCTTAACACATGCCTCTGATCAGTTATTGGATAACATCACCGTCTCAGATGTACTCTCTTCTGATCACAGCTTGGTTCATTTCAATATGAATGTGGAAAGGTCACCGAATTCGAGAGTTACTCGGTTTAAACGTAACTTTCGATCGATTGATCAAGAATCATTCAAAGCTATGATTAGCGCATAGTTGTCGGGTTACCACAGCATTCATGACGTGAATGATCTGTGTACTCTGTATGAGAGAGAAGTTACTAATATTCTTGATGAACTAGCTCCGATAAAATCTAAAACGGTGACTGTAAAACCAAGAGCGCCATGGTACAACGAGGATCTTATGGATCTAAGGAGAGCTGTTCGACAATATGAGCGAAAATGGCGCCGAAGTCGATTAGTCATCCATCGCGAAATGTTTGTTGCAAAACGATCAGAGTACTACAGATGTGTTGATGAGATAAAATCGGACTATCATCGCTCGCGCATTGAAGCTGCGGATTCCAAAGAACTGTTTGCCATAATTGATGAGATGACTGGTACGAAGAAAGCGAGTACCAAAATACAGCCCACCAATATCCCGGTTGAACGAGGATCTTATGGATCTAAGGAGAGCTGTTCGACAATATGAGCGAAAATGGCGCCGAAGTCGATTAGTCATCCATCGCGAAATGTTTGTTGCAAAACGATCAGAGTACTACAGATGTGTTGATGAGATAAAATCGGACTATCATCGCTCGCGCATTGAAGCTGCGGATTCCAAAGAACTGTTTGCCATAATTGATGAGATGACTGGTACGAAGAAAGCGAGTACCAAAATACAGCCCACCAATATCCCGGTTGATCAATTGAGTAGTAGTTTTATGAACTTTTTTACTCAGAAAATTGATAAACTTAGGGAAAGTCTCAATTCTTGTACTGATACCATTAGCTCAGATTATCCTCCGCCAGGTTGTTCACTTTTATCTTTTAAACCTGTGAATGTCAATGATCTTTTAAAGCTAATTTCGCATTCATCTATGAAGTCCTGTATTTTAGATATTTTACCCACAGAGATTCTTATACTCATACATTAACGAGCTTTTACCTTTTATTACACATCTTTTTAACATTTCGCTGTCAAGCGGCATTGTTCCAGAGATGTTTAAATTGGCAATCGTACGACCTTTGATAAAAGATCCAGCTCTCGATCAAAATAACCTCAGAAATTACAGACCGGTTTCAAATTTGTGTTTTCTATCGAAATGTCTGGAACGTATTGTCGCAGATCAGTTAAAGAGCTATTTGTTAGAAAATAATCTGTATTCAAAGTATCAGTCAGCATATCGTAGGTATCATAGTACAGAAACAGCCCTTCTTCGTGTTCATAACGATGTCATGATTGCCTTAGACTCTCGAAGGGATGTCATTATGGTCATGCTAGATCTATCAGCCGCCTTTGATACTCTAGACCATGAGATATTGCTCCACAGATTACAATGTCAGTTTGGAATATCCGGTCTAGTGATTCAGTGGCTGAGATCGTATTTGACAGACCGGGTTCAGCGTATTTCTCTTAATTCAACTATTTCAGAATGTGCTGTTTTAAGGTATGGTGTTCCCCAATGTTCTGTACTTGGCCCATCCTTTTCACTTTGTATACTACTCCTTTAGATGACATTATTTCCGCTCAGGGTTTAGAGTACATGTTTTACGCAGACGATTCCCAGATTCATGTTGTATGTAAGAGTCCTGAGGACGTTAGGTTAGATCTTGAACAGTGTGTAGCGAATATTCGTCAATGGATGACGTCAAATATGTTGTTTTTAAATGATAATAAGACCGAAGTCATACAATTTTCATCACGTTTTCGCAAGGATAGCACAAAACTTGAATCTTTGAGCGTCGGCTCATGTGATATTCCATCAACATCAGTTAGAAACCTAGGAGTGTCACTTGACTCTGACGGTTTAATGTCTAGTCATGTAAATAACTTATGTAAATCGGCCTTTTTTTGCCTTGTATAAATTAGGTAAAATTCGTTCCTTGATTGATGCAAATACGACAGAGAAATTGGTCCATGCTTTTGTCACATCGAAATTAGACTATTGTAACGTTCTTCTTTATGGTATTCAAAATTATCACCTCGACAAAATTCAGTCTGTACAAAATGCTGCAGCACGACTGGTTACTCGTACAAAGAAATTTGAACATATTACACCTGTATTATTTAGACTTCATTGGTTGCCAGTAAGGGAAAGGATTAAGTTCAAAATTAACCTCCTTACTTTCAAAATACTCATTGGCAACTGTCCAGAATTTACCTTAAGTCATTGATAGATATCCAAGTACCTCATCGCAATCTTCACTCGTCGAATTAAGTTCTTTTAACTAGGCATGATACAAGGTACACTACTACAAACTATGGTCTTAGGGCTTTTTCAGTGGCTGCCCCGATTTTATGGAATGATCTGTCTTTAGATGTTTCTGTCCTAGAGTTTTCAATTGACTCATTTAAACGATACTTGAAAACTTGTCTTTTTAGAGATTGTTATAGTATGTTTTGTGACCTGTGATTTTAATTACCTCCTTTTATTGTAGAATGTACAGAGCACTGAGACGAAGTGGAGTGCGCTTTTAAGAAATAAATAACAATATACACAATGTCAAACTTTTAACCCATCGGCCCATATTAGAAACTAGCTGGACTTCGAACACGCTTTCCAGAAAATACCCGACTGCGAGACTTTCTGCGGATCAAGTAGTCTGGTTCTGTGGCCCATTTCTACCGCTGGCTGCGCTGCTAACGGAAACAGGACCCCCCACCCCTCCGTTAGCAGCGCAGCCAGCGGTAGAAATGGGTCAGGGAACCAGACTACTGATCAAGTAAGCCTATGATCAAGTTCACTTCACTCATATGCAAATGCACTGGCCAGAGGAGCTAATCTCACGCAAGCTCAGATGCCAATACCACACCTGTAAAACTACGCCAAAGATCCTTCCACTGTCTATGTTCAGTGGGCGTGTGTCTAGTTTTTATCATCGTATGATATCATAGTGTTCTCACACGGTTTCATTTTCACTTGAGTTACGTTCTCCAAAACCATAAATATATTGATACCTTAGACATACATAACTCGTAGTTGTATGTATGTATGTATGTATGTATGTATGTATGTATGTAATATAAATCAAATATATGTATGTAATATAAATCAAATATCATAATATGACAACAGAAGGACAAGACATCGGTAAACAAAATATACAATTCTGAAATGCATGACGTGCCTTATGACAATGCTTGGAGATATTGAAGCAAGTTTTATCCAACATCTTTCACTAACCTTCTTCGTAGGAGCCTGGGCAGAAGACCATGCACCATACCAATAAAGCGACGACCGTATTACGATTATATGTATCAGCGACCATTTCGGGGGAACAAGAAAACCCAGAGAGTCTATTAAGTTATGGTACTTTAAGTTATCAACCCTCGCTATTTTATGATTTCTGATCATGACATCATCCACAGGTTAGCCTACTATTGGCTAAGTTTCGCACGTTCTCATTTATTAAACTTCCAATAGAGCATCGATACGATTAAAACAAGGTACACATTATTTCGTTATATCAGAATCCCTCAACACACGGAGGTACTGTTGTTATTCCGACTTGCCACCTCAGGATAGTGGAGCTGGCTACATTCGCGATATCTCAACCGCCGGAGCAGGCTTGGTGCATACCGGCCTGTCGCTCCGCCGGAGCCCGGAGTTTCATGTCTCAGTATTTATGTAACGTCCACAATCCACCACATCAAATTATAAGTGCTTCACGTTTTTATCGTTTTGGAAGAGTGGGATGAGTTTGTGTGTTCATGAAATCGCGATTCCTTCTATTCCTGGCGAAGCGTGGCCGTGACGTCATTGTGTGTCCTGTCATGGCAGTCTGTTGTTGTAATCATGTTTCTGGCAGGCATTCGCGCAGCGGCATGGAGCATGTGGAGTGCGTGACTTACATACACATGTTACGCTGTAAACGCACTTTCTTGACTGGAGGCACTTCGCTGCAGGATATTAACATTGAGTCGAAGCCAACCTCGCTTTCCAAGGGTGTTGGGCTGCGTTCACAAATATAGTGAGGGGGAGGGGAGCTGGAGAATCACGATTGAAATCCTTTTTTCCCGATCTCCTAATTACCCTGGAAAAAATTTCAAATCCCCCTCTATATGACAACGTTTGTCGATCTCCCCCCCCCCAACTTTCATATAGGCGCATATTTATTAGGGCTGTACTTGCAGAAAAAATAAACAAGTAGGCCTATTGCGCCGACACTACCTTGTTTTGACACACACACAAATATTCTGTAGTGGTTATAGAAATATTGTCAGCAGTGTGTAGAGCCATATATTCCCAAGGCAAGTTCTTAAATTGATTCATTTTTAAATACATCAGGTCATTAACTCACTGAATTAGACAGTGAAGAGCATCCAAAATTACGATCATGAGTATGCAAATTGTGAATTCCAGGCTACACTTTACCAAATGGTGAAAAATTGAGCACGATGAACTACCGAAAAAAATATTTCCTAAAAAATACAAAACATGTGCACCTTTTTGTTTAATTGTTGATTATTTTAATATACAAGAATCCAAAAATCCCTAATGCATAAGTGTAACAATCTGTTCAAATTTTCTGATCATACACCCTTAGCCTGCTTATCTGAGCAGTTATGTCAATTTGCAATTTTTCTGTATTTAACGATGCATGTAAACATTTTATTTTTATGTCTGCAGTTCATGGTTGGATCTTGCTAGACAAAATCACAAAATAAGCAACGAAAATGACTATTTTCGAATAGAGCTAGGATCATGTCAAAAACAAATTTATAACTTTTTTCTCGCTTTAATAATGTTATCCTAACGAAATGAGCACGTTCACCATACTTGATGGTGTGACGCCCTCCCCTTAAAAATTTCGTCCCTCAAGTGGCCAAGGCGTGTGAAAGTTGGTTCAAGATCGTACGAGAAGGAGATAGGAGATAACGTCATTCTTTTAATAAATTTCCACGTGATGACTATTATAATTATATAAGATTAGTAAAGGTATATAACTTTGTAGCGAATGTACAGTGAAATATGAGATCTGAGACGCTGAACGATAAGTTTCTGAAGTTTCCCATCTTGAATGAAGATCTCAAGTTGTGCTACAATCTACATCTTGGTGTGTCATCTTCAGTTACTGGAAGCATTACGATCCAAACTGGTACCTCTACTCATAGCTCTGCATGGCTGTGTGTTACCGGCGTTATGCGGTGGTGGGAGGCCGTATACAGCCGGTAACACACAGCCCTGCCATGCAGAGCTACTCTACTCGTTATTCCCCAAACTACGAGCGCGACAGTGGTACCACGGTTAGGCTACTCTACGCGACGGTGGGTTAGAGCACAGACAAATAGTATAGACTGTCTAAGTTTCTCTGTGGTTAGAGTAACCGTGGTGGTTCTGTGATATCAGAATGCATCTTGTAATGTTTGGGAAATTGTAAGAATTTATTTTGAAATAGTTTACTTTAGTGAATGAAATTAGAGAAGTCCTGCGAAAGAAACGATAAATATATCTAGCAAATATTTAATTGATTGGGTTTCAATGAAAACATACCAGCTGATGTTTATTAATAAGAATCTGAAAAAGAAATTGAATCCGAAAACAGGTCATCGTAAAATGAAGTCAGCTGACAACTGACATGTGACACAACGCAACATAGTAAACATGGCGAAGTCCGTAGTGTACGCCAGTTTCGCCTTCACGTGTTCACTTTCGCTGGTTATAACAGTTTCTGTAGCGCTGTCGCCAGTTGTCATCGAAAAGCAGATACTATGGCAATCGGGGAGAGAGGGAGAAATCGCCTACTATCGAACGCCGATGCTGACGAACACCCCAACCGGTGATATCCTGGCGTTCGCAGGCTCCAGAAAGTACAGCTCATCTGACAAGGTTCAGAAAATAGCAACCATGAGACGATCACGGGATCACGGCTCGACTTGGGATCCAACTTTGTTTGTTGTACAAGATCTAGGACCGGGTACAGACTATTTCAACTTCGGAACCATTACTGTTGACTATGTCGCAAATAGCTTGGTGTTTCTGTACTGCCATTGCCCACACAACGTCTGCACAGACAGTCTCCCCACCCTGTTTATGATGAGAAGTTTCGACTGGGGATACAGTTGGGGGAAAGCAGTGAACTTGTCCAAAGCCAATCCCGATTTCTACAACTTTCCATACTGCCCAGGACCGGGCTACGGAATCCAGAAGAGACTAGAGCCGCATAAGGGGCGGCTCATTTCATGCGGCCATCGCATTGGTGCTTTCAGGGCAATGCATTGTCTTGTAAGTGACGGTAAGTGTTGATATGGCACCAACGATGTCAATGATTACAACATCCCTTCTGGTTCTGCTGTCTTAAATCCCATACAAACATGTTTGAAAGAAATATTTCCCCTGTATATTACTTCTTTCGAAATAAGGCATGTTGGTAAGCTCCATGGGTTAGGTACTTCAAAATTTAGGCAAAAAGGGTATCCAGGGGATCTACAATGTATGACAAATCATGGATGTAAAAAATCAGTAAATGCTGCAAGTGGTCAAATTCGTCAATGGTAAATGAAAGTATATTTTGGTACAGTGTTAGGAAATCTCTGTGGTTGGTGCAGTGGCGGTCCACTGTCTATGGGGAATAGAGGTGAAGCAAATCAATGAAAATCGTGCTTTTGTGGAAAATCGTGCATGTTTGGTAATTTTCATAATTGTCTAGTCTGTTAAAACAGGAAACACATATTGCATTATTGCTGCGAAAACGAGCCCTGCCACTCCATGACATGTTCTTTTGGGAGTGGGCCACTGTAATGACCAAGCTACCCGAGTAGCAAAGGCTACGGATTCGCAGCAAATTGCATTACTGTTCTCTGGCTGTCTTAATGCACGACCTGATCCTGACAGATGATTCTGACAGGAAAAGGGGTGTGTTTACCCGTACATGCAAACGCTGATCTCATTTCAAGAGCCCACTGTAAAATTGACATTGCATTGACCTGTGTCTGGACTCTGACACAGTAAAAAGTACAGTTTCGGTCCGACATGGTGATTAACGTATCATCTTCAATTCAACATCCAATTGTTTTACATTATTCTGTAAGTGCCATTTTTTTTAGAAATACATGATTAGTGATATTGCATACCAGCTGTTTCTGTATGGCTCTAGGATTTCACATATCATGGTGATTGGGATAAAGTGTATTTTTCATGAGGCATACTTGTCAATTTGCTGGTCCTCTTTGTCTTTTCCAAAGCTTTTGAAATCTAAAAATTACTTCTTGACCACAGTGTTGCCTGCTTATAGGAATTAACAGCTAAGGGACAGGGTAGTTCATAAAATTTTAAAATTATGAAACTTTAAATGTACTTCCTCAGTGTTTTATCAAATTTTGAAAAGTTTCATATTTTCAAGAGTTGGTAGACAATTATGCCATTTTATTTTTGTATGTGCACAGTACATGAGGCAGTAAAAATGTATACATGTTATTTCTCGATCGTGTCAGTGTTTGATATGGATGACTGTATATATTTTGAGAGCATCTTTCCTATATCAAATTGATACCCTAGGTTCTACCACTAACTTTAAAATGGTTGAACTTGCCCCGTCAAAAGAAGAGCCACATTGAGCTAGCAGTCGTCCTAATATGTTTATTTATTTTTGTACCTGTACCATTGTCACAAAGTAGCTCACAGTATCAGTGCGTAGACAATACAGATCCTGTCTCTCCAGTACAGTTTAACTTAGAATTACACAAAATAACTTGATTACCGAGCATAATCATGAGATACTGTTCTTTCTGACAGATCATGGAGACACATGGAAGATAGCAGGCACAGTACCCACAATTCCTTATGGTCAAAGTCACAAAACAGGAGACTTTGAAATGGATGAATCAACTGTAAGTATACCTGTACTCCCTTTGATATAAAACTACACACACACACACACACACACACACACACACACATATATATATATATATATATATATATATATATTATATATATATATATTATATATATTACATTAGAAGTGAATGAGAAAAATCACATAACTACTAGTACATCTGATTGTCTCTGCACAGCAAATTTGTGGGGCGTGAAAAAATGACCCATTAGCTCAGTTGGTAGAACATCCTAACTGAATTTGGGGGACATGGGTTTGTCCACCAGACAACAGCAACAGAATTCTCCGATTTGGGTGGGGGGAGGGGGGTGGCCTGAGTCCAGAGATTTGGAAAACTGGAATTACATGTACCTGTCTCTGCACAGTTCAGGAGATCAAAGGCCAGGCATATCAAGGTGACATATGGGGATTTATACTTTTAAATTCTCTGAGCAAAAGAATTATAATTACCAAAGGTTGCCACTAAATTAGATGCGGTATTATCATATTAGTTTATAAATTCAACCTCACCATATTTATTAGTGTCTTTCAATTTGAACTTGACAATGTGCCAAGTATCAGGAAAAAAATAATGAAAGAAAAGAGAACTTGAGACAATTCTCTATGAAGGATAGGCAGTGCCTCATAATTATTTTTGTTCAGCTGTCAGATGCCATAGTTGAAACATTTTTTATGAGCGCCCTCAGTGTCTATGGAACCAACCTTACATGTGTAACTAGAAGCAACTGAGGCCATATTTTACATAATTTGGTTGACAGAGAATTGTAGAGCAGGCCAAGAGACAGCTAGTCCTCAACAGTACACAGTATTCATGAAGCATTATTAAACTTCATATGAACAACCACATGATGAAAACTACAAGGTCAATGTCCATGGTTAATCTTTCACGCTATCAAGGCGAGGACAGATTCAAGCTGTTTACTATCAAATTTAAGATAAAGTGTACACAAACTCTTGAGAAAAATAATTTTAGGATGGCAAACAAAATTCTCCAGAATGATAGAAATAACAGTAAGGCTAGAGTTTCTTTGCTGTCCTTTTCTGTGTCAGGAAAGGATCTCTTTGAAACTATATTATCAGTCACCTGTAAATACACCAGAGAGATAGCATTAGCAGTTGACATTTGAGTTCTTGATCTGATTATAATCAGATACAGAGATGTGCTAGGTAATTTTATTCAATACTTGTCACTCCAAACCTGTAAGATTATCATGACATTATTGTCATCAGAGGGGCACTA
Organism: Ptychodera flava; assembly: GCA_001465055.1. Taxonomy (NCBI): domain Eukaryota; kingdom Metazoa; phylum Hemichordata; class Enteropneusta; family Ptychoderidae; genus Ptychodera; species Ptychodera flava. The sequence goes on along the minus strand of LD347902.1, from coordinate 41,482 downwards.
AAAGATCGCAGGTACACTAATAAAGTGTGTCTCAATTTATGTTATTACTTGGAAGGTGACGGAACAAAGTAAATTTCCTTTCATAGTGAAGACAACCAAAAAGTTCTTGAGTGTCTTTTATCAAACTGGAGTTACTGGTTGGATAAAAATCAGGTTGAAGGATGGTAAATGATAAGATAGTTTGCATATCTTTTTCAAGGCATCAAAACACCTTACTGTAGCTATTCTCAGCCTGCATTTTGTTTTCTGGCTGATTTACTGTCAGAGGGGACTTGAAATACTCTTTTGACAACATAGCCCATTTACTTGTCACACTTTTTTGACAACATGGCCACTTTACCTGTCAGATTTTGTGTTAACACCCACCAACACACACAAGTTCCTCCTTTTCAATCTCAACACGCCCATCTTTTTGCCTTCTTAAGCGTTTTGCCGTCTTTGCACAGTGTTAAAATGCTTGGCCTGCACAGGTAGCTTCATATGTGTGTTTGGCCATTCAACTTCAGGCTCAGGGAGGCAGAAAATTTTGGTTACAGGAGGCAAAAATAAAAGTACGGATGGTTAAACTAAAAAGTAGTTTGTAAGTGCATTAAATTTGTGCAAAATTTCCCAAATTTTTCATCAGACTAATAATTTTCAAAGAGAATAAATTTCAGCTGACTGCCAGTGGTTTTTGCAAGCTGCTCAGCTATTTTCTAGATCCTTGCATGCTATTAGTACTAGTAAATTAATTTTAAAATTCATTTTCAACGACATGTTCAAGATGTGAAAGAAATTCCAGGACAAATGCAGAATGATTTAGCATGTCCACATGAAGGTCAGAGTATATTTTTACTATATGCTGCATAATTTTCAACATGCACTGTGTACACATCAGTCTGGCTATCTACCTGCACCAGTGTAATATGGACATCCAACCAGGTACATGGTGTATTTTCTGTAATCGTCTTTGGCTTTAAGTCCCAATCATAAAGTTCCCTCAAAAGATGTGTCTGTTTCGGAGCATTATTTCTGGAAAATTTCAATAAAGTGTTCTCAAAGTGATTGGGAAAACGAGTTGTAGTTGCTTGTAAGCATGTGTTGTCTGTGTGTCCATCTATGTCCCCATAGCAGTCCTTTGTGTATTCTATTGTGTAGAAAACCGGTAGTAGTTCTATTTATATGTAAATGCACGCTAAGTTTAAAAGAGGAAGAGGCAAAGATTTCAAATGCTTCTTGTAGTATTGAAAAGAGAGACTACATATTATAATAACTAAATGACAGACTCTTCCTGTTTATGAACTTTCTGTTTGTTTGAAATGTGCATTTGTTTACAGTTGGCATTTCAGTTGTTGAAATTTTGCCCAAGGATAGAATACAACCTTTGCTCCTGTTTTCATGCCTTGCCTAATGCAGAATTGGTAAACATGAGAGTTAGTGGCCACAAATGGTTTTCCCCCTCAGCTAGCTGGTATCTACATTGCCCATTTGCAGTGTACTTGTACACTAGTTGACAATGTACATTATCGGTCAAGTTGAATATCAATATTGTCTGTAGGCAATAAATCATCCCCAGCATTGTTATCAAGAGATATTGACCAGTTCACAACATATGGGCATGAGCGATAGCGAGTGCATATACAGAGTGAACTGATCAAAATTGAGTGGTATACCCATTGCTTTGGTGGTGTATTGCTATTATATCATAATGTCAAATTGAAATTCTGGCTTGAAATGTCAAAAAGGGAATTTTTCTCTAGCTGAGAGCTCATGTCTGTTCCATGCATATATAGCGAAATAATTTTTGCATCTCAACCAATCAGATTGCAGTATTTTTGCCATCAAAATCCTGGTATGATATAATTATTCGTACATTGACCTGTGAGTTAGTAAGTTATTATAATCCTAATCAACAGATATTTATTTCTAGATTGTAGAGCTTCCAGACGGTTCACTACTTCTGAACTCTCGCAACCAGTATCACTACCACTGCAGGTGTCGTATTATTGCTCGTAGTCACGACGGTGGCAACAGCTTTCCGTTTGAAGAAATAAGTATGGATGCGACATTGATAGATCCGGCTTGTGCCGGCAGTCTGCTCCTACACAACGACATCATGTTTTTCTCGAATCCGGCGAATCCCAGAAAAAGAGTCAACATGACAGTCCGTTGGAGCGAAGATTATGGCAAGACGTGGGCTGGTGCCTTGGTTGTTGATCCGGGCGATAGCGAATATTCCTGTTTGTCATCTGTGGATGATAATCACATTGGTTTACTTTATGAAAAAGGCGGCTATGAAGAAATGGCCTTTGCGAAAATCAGAATTCACTAGTGCCTGTATTTTTTGTAATGTCAGCTTGTTTTGTAACCTGTAACACATTCCAATGTGGAAAAGTCGACAGGAGCATGTATTTCTATGACAAATTACCGATGATCTTATTTTCTAGATAAAACAGCTTATCTTGAAGTACGGAGATAATTAAGACTCCAACAAATACATTAAGTCATCAACACTGGTTCCTAACTTACTTAAATAGATTTATTTACAATATTTGTACATCTAGCAAAATGAAAATTTCATTTACAAGACGTAGTACACAATGGTACAAATTAAATTACAGTAGTATGTATTTGTGCCAGATATGTATAATACATGTATCACACATCAGACATGGTCATAATGGACCAACTGTTGTAGCTGTCTCCCATGTAATGATGTAAACATTTAAACTCAGGTCATTATTTTCAGTTTTTATGTGCATTTCTTTATACAGGAGTATCATCTCAAACAATGAGAGTCATCAAATTTATTGATTTCCTGTTTTGATTTTGCTGTTTGATATGAAATTTTAGCCTACTAAAAGTTTATTTTTAGTTCGAACCTATGAAACAGGCTTCCCGCCCCCTTTGTGGATGTTGGCTGTTCTATCATGCCATTCTGTGCCTTCATACAAAAAGCAACATTGTCATGCATGGCTTCCTCTTTAGAGTTTCTAGACTGAGCTTTCAGAACATTATTTCATTCATTATTTCAAAGACAAGATTCTTTAACCCATTTAGCCCAGGGAAAGCCAAGCTGATGCTATTTTTAAGTGTCATAGAAGGAAGGCATACCCTACCATGTAAATCTACTTTTAGGGGCCGTGGATAATCAAAACACGCGCACGGTAAATGTGACTTTTGTGTTTAGGGAAAGGGAGTTTGGCTGTATTTCGATTACCATGCGCAAAAATCGCACTACAAGTTTTCCTATCGCAACATGTCATTACACGTTTTTCTGTATCGCAAAATATCGTGTGTGCCAGGCCAGTATGGTGACTGGCACTACACCAGCATCTATTTGACATACATGTGAATCAGTGCATGAGTAAAATAACGTAACAATCATTTTGGATACACTGTTTCATTTCATTCTGTTGGTTGTGTCATTGTTGAGTTGGCACTGAACAGAGAAGAAGGGGTATGCGCCGGGGGGTTGGGGGGTTGGTAGCGTATGCGTGATTTGATAGCGACGTAATCACCGATTATTGGATGCAGATTTTCACACTTCCAAACTTTCGTTTAGGGGAGGGGGGAGGGGGTTGAGGACAAACGCACTTGGTTTCATATACCATGGCTGTTTTAATTATCCACAGCCCCTTAGTACCAGATTTTTCTCAATTAACTTTTGTCTGCCAATGTCTCTGAGGCTGAACATGCAATTGCCACCAGTTTACACCTCCATGGCAATACATTTTTGCAGATGTAATTATAGACTAAGATATTTTGCAATAGTTTGTCACATATAGATATTTAATTTTTTTTACTTATGCTCACTGTTTAGTCTTGCATAGATTTTCAACTATCTTATGATTCATGTATGAAATTATGGGAAGCTGAAAGATGTGTCGGTATTCTGTATCCCTATATCTGTACACTTTAGAAGGGAAAACACCTCATCAGCTTATCTCCAAATATCACTGATAAACATGATTATAATCTATGGCTGCTATGTACCATGAAGCAAACAAGCTCACAAAAATTATTTGCAAAAAATCACAATTAGATGCAAACCCAGAAATTACAAAAGTTTTTTGCAACACATGTGTGTTGGAGTGACCTCATTTTCAGAAGCATGCAAGCTATGAAAGCAAACTCAAATCCTGACGGCGATTTTGATGTGAAGTGTCAGTGTAGTCCATGATGCTTTAGACAAACATGTAAACATGGATATGAGTTTCACCCATATCAGTATACTGTCTCCATTTGGAACCCTGAACACAGGTCAGTTGCCTGAAATATACACCAACCGATAAATTAAACCACCATATTGTCATTATTTGAAATAGTCTTAAAGGCACTTTTGGCGATCCCTGGGATCGCCTTTGTTCTAGTAAGCTTATGTAAGAGGATTATGGAGGTGTGATAGCCTTTTGTTTTTCATTGAAATTGTAATCTAGTGGGTAAATTTTCTGGTGAGACAATCTGGTGCCAACACAGGCCTTTAATTTAAAAGCAACATTTCACCCTGGTGACATTTGTACATTGAACATTACGATCAAGATACTCGTGTAAAGATTTATTTGATACTACTTACATGTATTTGTGAGTTGTTATTAGAGATACTCCAAACAAACACAGCCACTGAATATAAGATACAATGTATCATAGCTACACAGGGTTTACATTTCTAAACTATTCAGAATTATATATTCAGAGCCTATGCAAATCCATTCTTTTGTGAATATAAAGATAACTTCAATCTTGCTTTTGAACTGATAAGGAAATAAACTCAATTGTCAAAATTTTCCTACTTTAACATTATACCCACTTTGGCTTGATTTTGCTTCTTTGCAACTCTACTTTTAAGTTGTGTAATTTGAATATCAGAGTACACCATGATGTCAGTCTACTAATTTAAAACATTGATCTTTTTTCTTGAACTATAAATCCTGTTGCTGTCTAAAATTCAGGTATAATGCGCTTCGGGGACAGATGTTCGGACTGTAAAAAGTTTTACAATTCTTTTCTGATCTACCACTTGTGGGGGTTCATTTTAAAGCTCTTGGTGTAAGACCACTTTTCACCGTCTTAGTTTTTCAAAAAACCGAAAATTGTATTTTATTCATAGATTTAATATGGGGACGGCGGCCATTTGGAATTTTAAGTATTGGTAAATCTTGAGAAATTTGTTTCTCTAGTGCCTAAATTTTGTCACCTAAAAAAAGGGGTTCATCATATTTTTGATGCAATGAGTGATGCACAGGAAGAATTTGCCAGCCCATCCCCCGGAACTGAATGCTCCCTTATTTCATGGAGGTAAGGGGTGGATTATTTGATTTTGGGGGTTTGGAAGATTGACTCTAGGGCATCATTTTTTTCTCTCTGCTTCACTTGGAATTATTTTTCCTCACCTAAGTGAATTCCGACGTCCTTTTTGCTCTTCCCCTCCTAGTGATATTTTTTCGGGTGCGTAAGATGCTTTTCTTCGTATAACAAACCCGAATAGGCTATGGGAAGAACTGTAAAGAAGCACAAAGTTTACATGGAACTGTAGGTAAACAGCATTTGATGATTCAGCATGATTGAAAGTTGGAAAGAAACTAGGAGCATCCTTTACTACAGCAATATCATTGATGGCGACAAATATGCCCGCAAATATGAAGTCATCGAAGTCTCAATCTGTAAGGAAACCACTACCACTGTTAATGACTAAGTTTGTTCTAGGCGGTAGGCCAAAAGTATGTGGCACAACCCAAGGATTTGAAAGACAACAAATGCATAGTCCTTGGGTAGTTGAATACCGAAGTGACACAAAAATTTATCCCATGACTTTTTGGTGGTTAGAAGGGGCGTATCGCTCCTATAATGCAGAAAATTTTAAATTTTACATTTTGAAGTGTTTTAAAGTGTGCTGAAAAATGACAGTTGAACGACTCTTAGCGTAGTTTTTCCTTCAAATCTGCCTCCATCTTGAACGGACGAGATCTCTTGACTAACTAACCAACTGTCATTTTTCAGCCTAAATTACGACTATCGAGCATTTGGTTTGCATCCATGGGACCGCTTTAGTCCAATCTTATTAAAACCAGATGTAGAGAACGGCGACGTCTACTTACGCGTACGCGGTATTCTCTTGCTGTTGTAGTGAGAGGCGACAGCAAGAGAATACCGCGCAAGTAGACGTCGCCGTACTCTCCATTTAATTTTAATCAGATTGGCATTAGCCCTGCGTACCGTGCTGTGTGTTCTCGGCGCGGCGGCGTCCGAACGCAGGTAACACACGGCATGGTACGCAGGACCAGGGCCGCTTACAACCAGGAAGCACGTATCTTGTAAAATTTCCGTGAGGTCGCCGCAAGTTGGGCCGTTTCTGTGCAGATCTGCTGCGCAAAATTGCCACGTTCTCTATGAAAGTAATTTTAGCCCCACGGGTCGGGGATGAATCAGATTAATAGCCAAAACGGCAAACAAAGGCCGGTGGGCTACAATTAATGCAGCTGGACATGCCATGTCAGGCCAGCCCGTACGTCACGTGACGTCTGTATCATACATGTATAAAAGGTAACGATCGACTAGCTTCTACATGTATTTTATGGTACACGTCGCGTCGGGCAGTGATATCAAGTTGCTGGTCATCCTATCGGTAAGTTTTACCCCTTGCTTAGATTATTTGCTCGCTCATGACCACTGTTGCGGCACGCATAACAGCACGAGGAAAGTCATTTGGTGTGCTCTCTCTCTTGAACACGCACCAATCTGTACTGTGCCAGGGTAAACTCTCTTGGTACAGCCACAGTGGTGCAGAGCCAGAGTACCTGCTGCAATGATGTAGCCCGGGCGTGCGACGGTTAGTGCTGTCGTTGTGCTCCGGTCTACATTATGCAGAGCATGGCAGTAAAATTGTGCGGAGGTACGAATATAGTCAGTTCACCAACATTTGCATCCATCGACGACGTCTGTATAGCAGCTTGGACGTTTAACCACTGTATCCACCTACAGCAGGCTGCCTGTGACTACGAAGCCACGATATAATAAAGTGCTCGGCCAAGGTGTACTCGAAGCACAGTTGCTACGCCTAAGGCCCTAGTGTAGACTGAGACTAAAAGCTAAGAACATCCTATTGCCTGCAAATAGAAGAGTATGCCATGTTGGTTCAGTCATGGATGTAAATTAAATTTTCCTCGTGGTTCAGTTGTGTAAGGACCGTTACTTCAGGCTATATATGAGCCTAGGGCAAACTGATATTTTAATACTACTATATCAAAAATTTCAGTACCAAAATTTTCAGTAGCACCAAAACAAAAAACACCCCAGTTTCCCATCATCGCAACAACTTGTGCTGGAGGGTACCTTCCGTGATGCATGCCATATCAGGCCAGTCACTGTCACACCTTACACTCAAGTGGCTCATGTATTCAGGCGTATGTGTATTGCGTCACAGGGCTATCCCCGCTGAAAAGGCTGTAACTGCGTCATGGGTCTGTACGTCATGTACTTATAGACTCAATCTCTCTTGTGGTTAGATACACCGTGAACCATAGGGAACCTAGAGATCTGGTTGTTGCTGTTGTTGTTGTTGTTGTTGCTGTTGTTGTTTATGTTTATTAGTGTTGTTGTTGTTGTTGTTGTTGTTGACTAATAAAATTCAACGGACATAAAATTTATTTATGTAGTTGTTCTTTTATTCACTTAGTTAGGCCTACTTTGTTACAATTAGGTTACTTTGCAATCCCACTACTTTCATGTACACTACCCTCGATATACTTCAGTTTTCTTTTTTCTTCTTCTTTTTCTTGCTTTAACATCAAATGGCTTTGGGAACGGACTAGACTAGCATTTGCTATTTTCCGTTTCCATTTACCCTTTATCACAGCACAACTCCGATGTACATTCATTATTGAATTGTAATATTATTATGATTAAGGGTAATAATAATAATAATAATAATAATAATAATAATAATTATTATTATTATTATTATTATGTTGTTGTTGTTGTTGTTGTTCTTGTTGTTTCAAACGTAATGTAGATGTCATAAGAAACGCTACAAGGACACTATCATTATTTGACCCGATGCGATTCTCTGCCAACGTACACTCTCTTCATATCATATACTTAATAAGTAAATTACACCTAAACTGTGTAAGTATAGGTAGAAAGTGCACGTTGGGAGAGAGTTGCATTGGGTCAAATAAAGTTATTCTCCTTGTAGTGTTTCTTATGACATCTACATTCACGTTTGAAACAACAACTAAATAGTTATGTCCGTGGGATTTTATTGGTCAACAATGACAACAACACGACTAATATAAAGATAAACAACATACAAACAACAACAACAACCATATTTCTGAGTTCCCTGTGATAGAACCACAGGCGACCATGTGTGTATACTGCAACCTCCGTAATCGTCATAATATTTTCTCTCGGAAGACTTGTCTCATTTTGATGAGAATCATGGGCTTTCCACCTTTCCGAAAACAAATCGTTCCCGAAATAGTAATCATGGAGAAACAACCAAACCATGATCAGTGGAAACCACAAACCTTATCGTATTTGCAGTGCCATCGTTAACCCGCGGGGCACTCCATATATTCATTTATACTACGGTTTTACCTATCCCCTTTTCCTCTCATGTACCTTTGATAGGGAAAAGTGAATGAGATGCAGGTATGTAACCCTCTTTTGCCTCAAGCCCGACCTTGACCCCTCTATTTGAGAAAATGTATAGTTTTGACGTTGTATTTCGATCAAAATTTACAACAATGACCCCTCGTTTGACGGAGAACTATACTGTATAGCGTACATCTGCACCTACCAAAATCGGGGTTAGTCCTCTTCCTGCGGTTAGGCCAAAAAAAAAAAAAGAAATGTTTCTGGTCAGGCCTTTCTTTAAAAAATGGTGCGGCGACGCGGCTTTTTTTTTTTTTTTTTTTTTTTTT
>LD347902.1:0-11833 GCA_001465055.1 Ptychodera flava | reverse complement strand
TTGATTGAGTAAAGCTGCACACACAAACATCTCTGAGGGGGGCGATAGAATCCAAAAAAATTTTCAGATTTGTTCAAACGACCCCCTTACAAACTCACAATGTGTCAACGTTCAATTCTCCCTTCTGACTTGCTATAATTTTGAAATTCCTCCTCAAAGGCATTGCACCATAAATTACAGGTGGATCGCAATATTTTTGCGCAAGAGTGTGTGTACAAAATTTTGATATTTTGATTTAATTGGTAATCAGCTGTTGATAATGTAGATTCACTATACATGGCAGTCTATGAGAAAACTATATAACCTTTTTCAATACAAAACTAGCAATATCTATGCATAAATAGAATTGATAATTGATATAAATGCTCTTAATTGGAAGAGTCTTGTTACAACTGGTATGTGTACAAAAAAATTGACTGGAATTTCATCGAAAACCTTCATCCACTATACAACTTGCTATACTTGTGCATATACAGACATTGGATAATTAACATAATTGTATCTGATGAGAATATGATGGTTACAGGTGCATATTATGTGTACAAGAAATTGATTTTGGAATTTAACTGAAAATATTCGTCCACTATACAAAGGAGTCTAGGAGGAAACTATGAATATTTTTTCCCTATGCAAAACAAGCTAAATCTGTGCATTTATAGACGTTTGGTAATTTATTTTACTGTACTTGATAAGACTACGGTGCACGTGGTTGCAAGTGGATGTGTATGTAAGGAATTTGATTTTGGATTTCACCGAAATGTAAATTCACTGTACATGGTAGTCTATGAGGAAACTATGAATAATGCTTTTTTCCAAAACAAAACTAGCTAAATCCGTGTATTTATAGGCATTTGATAATTCATCTTTATGTACTTGATTAGACTAGGGTGGTTACAAACGGATTTGGGTGCCAGAAATTGGATTTTGGTATTTCACCGAAATGTAGATTCACTGTACATGGGAGTCTATGAGGAAACTATGGATATTTTTTCCAATAAAAGCTAGCTAAATCTGTGTAAGCTTTGTTCCTATTTCATAAGAATATACAAGATATCGCATATTACAATATGTCATTTTAAAGACTAGGAAATTACCTTTCTAATTATACCTAACAAGCTAACTAATGTTTAAAAAACTCAGCGGATGACTTATAAACGAAAATGCATGCGAGTCGGCAATACTGTGATTTTGCAGTACCCTTCAAAATATGACTGTTACAGCTATAGATCCCAATATTTTTTCTGTTCAAAATTCTATTTCATATTTTTGACATGTCGCTGTACCAAATAGAACAGCGTCATGCAAAGCATTGCCTTATTTGTATGTCTATGTAAAAATTGGTAGAATTTGACGTAAGCTATAACAGTAATTTTCGATGTACTTTGGGTATGGGGTAAGTTTTGGTCATATTTCATTAAAACTATACAAGGTATTACATATTACTGTATGTCATTTTAAAGGGACATAAGCTGCATCTTGTGGCAAGTTTTTCGGTTTTTTGCTTCTGTATATCAACTACCGTGTCCGACCCTAATCCGTTTGTTATGCTGAAATTCGAGTATTCTTTTTGTCAACACAGCTTATATGTGTGTAGTGATCATTGTTTACTGTTTACAAATGAATTCTAGTCCATACTTGAATACAATTTTCAACAATAGTAATGGAGATTATACTCATATAGGTTGTGTTGATGTGCTAAATACTTGGCATTGAATTATAGTTTCAGGATTCAATACAGAAAGTGTAGGGAAACCAAATTAGCCAAAAGATACAGCCTATGGAGCTTTAAAGACTAGTAAATTTTCTTCCTAATGATACCTAACAAGCCCCGTTATATTCAAAAACGAGCTCAGAAGACGACTTATAAGAAGAGATTTTTAACAAAAACGCATGCCAGTCGGCAATTTTCCGGTACCCTTCACAGATTGACTGTTACAGCTATAGAATCCCAATATTTTTTCTGTTAAAAGTCTATATCATATTTCTGAAATGTTTTTGTAGCAAATAAAACAAATTTAATACAAAACATTGCCCTGTTTATTATGTCTAGGTAAAAAAGGTAGAATTTGACCTTAGCTATGGCAGTAATTTTCGATATAAACTTCGGGATATGGTAAGTTGTGGGCATTTTCCATGAAAATTATTCGAGAAATTGCATATTACAGAATGTCATTTTAAAAACTAGTACATTACCTTTGTAATGATACCATACAAATTAGGTTCAATGTAATAAAATAAGCTCAGCAGATGACTTACAATAAGACAGATTTAACAAAAATGCACATATGAGTCTGCATTACTGTGCTTTTGCGGTACCCTTCAGAATATGACTGTTACAGATGTAGAATCCCAATATTTTTTCTATTAAAAGTCTATTTCATATTTCTGACATGTACCTGTACCAAATGAAACCGATGTCATTTAAAACATTGCATTTTTTATTATGTCTAGCTAAAAATTTGGTGGAATTTGAGTTTAACTATAACTTGTGATGTTAAACTTTGAGGTATGGGGAAAGTTTTGGTCATATTACATAAAAACTGTACAAGATAATTGCAAATTACAATATGTCATCTAAAGGACGAATAAATTGCCTTTCTATAGTGATATGCTCAGCAGATGACTACAAGAAGACAGGTTTGACGAAAATGCATGTGGGTCGCAAAATCGTGATTTTGCGGTACCCTTCAAAACATGACCGTAACAGCTATTGCATCACTATATTTTTTTCTGTTAAAATTCCATTTCGTATTCCAGGGATCCCAAGGCCTCTGAAAAACACAGGTTTGTTATCCTTTGGAGGGGGTACACATAGACTCCTCTAGCCCACTGACTAATTCCAATGAAATTGCAACGCCAAATGTTTTAAAACATTTGGCGTTGCAATTTCATTGGAATTAGTCAGTGGGCTAGAGGAGTCTATGTGTACCCCCTCCAAAGGATAACAAACCTGTGTAATTGGCAAAACCCCTCATTCACAACTAACGATATTTTGACACAGATCTACCACAACGCACGAAAAAGTTATGTGAATTGTGAAGCGGGGAGTATATTATATAGGAATATGACATTAAACTGGTCCAATAATCATTTCCATTCAAGGTAATATATTACCAGGTCCATGAGACAATTATGATTTACAAAATTAAGTAGGACCATCCGGCGTTTGGCGGTGTAAACTTCGCGTTGACCCTGGTTGCAATGTTTACGGAACTCACGGTAACGCGACCAGCTTCGAGTTCGTTGTTTCCGCAAATTATTCACGTAATTCCTTCGGAATATACAGGCGGTACACTCTTGTGTTTATATTGTTCAAAATATTGTTGTCGTGTCTGTGAAAATATCGATTTCATTACATGACTTTTGGAGGTGTGGACACCACACTTGACCCCCTTCTTGCATTGGAAACCGTATGTCTACCGCATGAGAGCACACAGTGCGTCGAACGTTCAGGCGTCGGCGGGGTCTATACGAATACGAACCCCCATGGCATGCATATTGGCGACAAAACTAAAACTAGAGGGCTAAAAAATTTGCGTATAGTTGATGTATTTTGTCAGACTCTAATAATCATGACCAATGTTTACGACATTTTTACGTCAGACACATTTTGATAGTGGGAGAAATACCGGCCGCCATGTTGTTTGTTCACATCGAAGAGTACACCGAAGATCGACGCAAACAAGGTCCGACGCATAAAATTGATGACATAGACGCAGGTTGTCGGGACGTTACGACGAGAGAATAAATCCAGTATTTTTTGTTCGGAGACGACAAACTTGGCTTGTGCATGTGATAAGGTATGGTATGGTATGGTATGGTATGGTATGGTGTGGTATGGTGTGTATGTTGTATATGTACACGTATATTATAGAGTGCATATGCAGGTAGCAGCAATAATTGTAGCCCTGGTGGGGTTGAGCCGTGAGGCTTAGGATTCTGTCGTGCGACTCGCGCTATGCCTCCATGAGGCTTGGGCTTCTGTCGCACGGCTCTAGGGGGCATAGCGCGAGCCGCACGACAAAAGCCAAAGCCGCACCACGACGGCATCGAAAATATCCGAGAATTGACCACGTTCATAACATTTTCAAAATGGCGGCCATGTGGGATACCGAGATGAAAATGCTGGTTTCAAACTAAATGTTAAGTGTCACTATGTTTTTTCTAGTAACCGCATTTTCATGCCAAGGACGTTTTATTGCCTGATGTTCAAACCAGTGGTATTTTTTTTGACGAATTTTCAATTTTTCATCGAAAAATTGATGCTTTGAAAAGTTTGGCCAAACATCCGATAGGCCTGCATACAATTTTCCCCAGACTTTTTTGATGAAAATCATATGGTCAGCCCCGTCAATTTAGTATTTCAATGATACGAAACGTGTCCAACTGTCAGCCGACCCCTATCAACCCCTTGCGTTTTCACGTATGAGGGTTTTCTTTCTTGCCTACTTTTTGTGATTTTCTGAAATATGGACGCCTTATGTAAACATAGCCATAGGCCTGCGGCTAGTCAGCAGGTCACCTCGACCCCTGTCCGTGTCGACCAAAATATTTCACACCCTCTTGTCCTTGGTTGTGGTCAGATCGATCCCGGTGCACAAGTCACTTCGACCTCAGACGCTTTTCATGTTATATGACAACATTGTACGCAACTTGCTTGCGAGAATTAGGTTTTTTTGTGAGAAAATCTGCTTGCTTCAGTTGCTTCTAGACACCAATTGCATACTTGTGAGAGGGCTGAGGGGTACTCCAATTGTTATTTACTGACTGGGGAACATGTGTCACTGAAGGGAGGAGGGATTAGCATGTCATTTACTGACTTGAGGAATAACGCATTCGTCATCATCTCAATTGCTTGCCATATGCGGCAAGATTGGTTGACCAAGGCGATCTATACTCGCCTTGGTGACTCGACACCGAATGAGCCGATTTCCGGTTTTTCCTTTGGATTTGCAGCAGTGTATTATGTGATATCTTCGAGGGTGGCGTGGCAAGACATAAAGCTATCATTTACCTCTGAACCCAGTTTAGTACCATTTAAGGACTAAAATAATGACATCATCCAGCCTAACGATGGAAAGTTCCAGTAATTTATGTGAATTTTCCGAGAAGGGGTCAGCGCTTTGCATGAACATTTCATCAGGTCTGCGGCCCCACTGTGCATGCTGTGTGCACTCAACGAGAGCTTTTCAGCAACTCAGACACAGAAGACGATTATATCACGTGACGGTGGAGGGACCGTGATTACGTACAGCTATTGCTCTCTGAGTGGTGATAGAAACGGTAGATTTTACCACTTTTTAACTCACGTGTTCAAACTGTCTGTCTGTCTGTCTGTCTGTCAGTCTGTGTGCCCGGTATCTCAAAAATGGCTCATCAGATCAGAATCAAATCTGGTACATAGATTCAGTTTGCAAATGGAGAGAACTGATTCGTTTTTGGTGGATGTAGCTTGCTTTCTTTTTGCTCATTCGCATCATCAATATTTTTAGAATAAACGGATATACATTGAAAACGAATGTACACAATTTGATGATATTTGCTACAAATATTGATCCCACCAAGACATATCAGCCGTGAAAGGTGTTAAGGGGTGACATGAAAGATAATTGCTAATTTGCATATTTAATGAACTTTCCTAATCAGGGATATATATCTGAATTGACCAGATCAAAATTTATGTAACTTGGTATGTATATTGAAGATACGATGATTTAACATTATTGAAAGTCATTAAGCATGTTAAGTTAAGCCAATTCCTAATTTTCATATTTAATGAACTTTTCTAATAAGAGATATATATCTGAATTGACTGCACCAAAGTTGATGAAACTTGCTACATATATTGACGTTACAATGATACAACTTTCCTGAAAGTCATTAAGCATTTTTACTTAATCCAATTCCTAATTTGCATATTGAATAAACTTTTGAAAAAGGGGATATACATTTGAATTTCCTTGACCAAAATTGATGAAACTTGCTATGTACATTAAAGAAACTATGATACAACATTCTTGAAACTAATTAATCATTTTAACTTCAGCCGATTCCTTATTTGCATATTTAATGAACTTTCCTGATTAGGAAAATATATCTGAATTAACTTGATCAAGGTGGATGAAATTTGCTATATCAATTGAATATACTATGATACAACATTATTCAAGGTCATAAAGCATTTTAACTTTAGCCAATTCCTTATTTGCATATGGAATGAGCCATCCTAATTAGGGATATATCTTTATTGACTTGACCAAAGTTGACGAATATTTTTTACTACATGTATTGCAGTTACTATGATAACACACACATGAAAGGCATTAAGCATTTTTACTTCAGCCAATTCCTTATTTACATATTTAATGAACTTTCCTTATAAGGGATATACATCAGAATTGACCGACCAAAGTTGACGAAACTTGCTGCACATATTGAAGATAACATTATTAAAAGTCATTAAGCATTTTTACTTCAGCCAATTCCTAATTAGCATATTTGATGAACTTTCCTAATTGGGGATAATTATCTGAATTGACTAGCCCAAAGTTGAGGAAACGTGCTATGTATATTAAAAATACCATGATACAACATTACTAAAAGTCATTAAACATTTTTACTTCAGCCAATTCCTAATTTTGCATATTTAATGAGATCATTTCTGTCAATTCCTATTTGCATATTCAACGAACTTTCCTAATTAGGGATATATACTGGGATATACTTTATCAAAGTTGGTAAAATACGATATGTACATTGATGATGATACCAGGTTAAAACAATATTGAAAGTAAATTCGCATTTTCATGTCAGCATATCTAATGATCTTTTACAGTTTGGCATATATAGCTTGAAGGACTTGAACAAAGGCAATTATGCTTGCTATGTAAAGTGGTGATACAATGACAGCAATCAAAGAAATTAGTATTTTTATTTCATCTAATTATATATTTGTATACGTAATGACCTTTAGATTTACTCTGTGGTGAATATTTTTCATTATGTTGATCATAACACTTTCAATGAAGTTGCAAACATGTGGCAAAGGTTCAATTTTACACATAACTGCAATTTATAATGAAACACGTGAGCATTTTCAGTTTATATCTGGTTTTGAGAATATTTTACCGAAAAGTTGAGCGATTTGCTAACCAAGTTTATTGCGATCGATTGAACGGAGCGTTGTTCAAGTAAAGCACAGGCACCACCGTAGTTGATAGCGCTTTAGTGTAGTACTCCTTTCAACTACACTGTAAGCGTTATCAACTACCATAGGGGCTGCCTACATGTCCGTCCCTAGGGGTGGGTAAGTGTTTCGTTGTATTGCTAATTAAGCTTTATTCTACCAACATTTGCCCTTGGCAATCTTCTGTACACGTTTTATTACTATGCTGCATCTATTATCTGAAGAGTTTGATCGCGTAATGCGCCAAAGCGAGCAAGGGTAAATTACTAATCTGTGGACGCTGTCATCAGGTTATCACCGGATTAACTTTGGCAAAGTCAACATCTGTAACGCCAGCAAGGCATTACAGAAGAAAGGGGAGAAACTCTCAAGAGTCGTGTCCAGAGGTGATCCGTAAAACTAGAGGACACTTTATATTCATGATTTCATAAACAAACAGAAGGCAAAATAAACTTGAACATTCATTTGTAAACGAACAGGCCTGAAAGGAGGACCTCCCATGAAAACGTGGTATGTGTTCAACGCACCTTGCTAACGTATCAGAGGTGTGTTTGAACTCTTCCGGCCGGCCCGGCAAAAATGACATTGGTCGACGTGTCTAACACCGAATCGAACTTAACCAGACTCCATGGGTATACTAAACATTTCCGTGAAGGTCAAGAACAAGAACGAAAAAGGCTTAATTAAATCATGTTCACTTTCAGCTTTTCATTTTATCAATCGTGTTCTTGCAGTACGTACTATATGCAATTCGTATTAGTGTTTTTTAGTCCCCGCGGACGAAGTCCGGCGGGGACTTATAGATTGGGTCCCGTTTGTGCATCCGTCCGTCCGTCCGTCCGTCATCAACAGTTTCTCAGACACTGCTGAACAAATTTCGTTCAAACTCGGCACAAAAGTATAGCACTATGACCTACAGATGCACGTCGATTTATTTTGTGATACGATCCAATATGGCCGCGAGGCGGCCATTTTGTTGCGATTTTTCATGTCTTTGGACCATAACTCAAACATCCTTGAACAGATTCTGTTCAAACTTGGCACAAAGGCATAACACTATGGCTTTTATATTCATTTTAAATTATATCACGATACGATCCAATATGGGCGCGAGGCGGCCATTTTGTTGCGATTTTTCATGTCTTTGGACCATAACTCAGACATCCTTGAATATATTCTGTTCAACCTTGGCACAAAGGCATAACACTATGGCCTACATGTGCATATCAAATTATATTGCGATACGATCCAATATGGGCGTGAGGCGGCCATTTTGTTGGGATCTTTCATGTTTTGGATCATAACTCAGACATCCTTGAACAGATTCTGTTAAAACTTGGCACAAAGGCCTTCATGTGCATGTAAAATTATTTTGCGATACGATCCAATATGGGCGTGAGGCAGCCATTTTGTTGCAATTTTTCATGTCTTTGGACCATAACTCAGACATCCTTGAACCGATTCTGTTCAAATTTGGCACAAAAGCAAAACATTATGCCCTTCATATGAACGCCAATTCATTTCATGATATGATCCAATATGGCTGACAGGCGTCCATTTTTTTGCGATTTTCTCATGTCTCTGAACCATAACTCAAACATCCTTGAACTGATTTTGTTCAAACTTGGCACAAAGGCAAAGCACTATGGCATACATATGCATGTATCAATTAACCTTGCGATAGGATCCAATATGGCTGCAGAACTGCCATTTTGTTGGAATTTTGCATGTCTTTGAAACATAATTCAAAGGTCATTAAACCCATTTTGTCCAAACTTGGCACAAAGATCAAGCACTATGGCACACATACATTTATACATGTCAATTTACTTTGTGACATGTTCCAATATGGCTGCCAGATTGTCATTTTTGGATTTTTTCATGTCTTTGAGGCTTAATCATATGCAAATATTCCTTATCCAATGTTGTTGAGACTTGGTACAAAGATAAAGTACTATGGCATACTTATGCATGTCTACTAATATTGTGCTACGATCCATATGGTCAATAGACAGCCATTTGATTTCAATTTTATAAACATAGGTCACTGTCCTTCAATGGACTGATTTTGTTCAAACGTGATATGGCTGCATTCTTGTGCACATTAATTTGTTTCATTATATGATCCAAAATGGCTGATTACAACAACATACCCGATCCCATACCATTTCGAAAATTCCACCAAACCATGTTTATAGTATGTGCTGTCATGACACTAGAGGCAGTGAGGGCATCGTTATGTGTGATGTAATCAAAAGTTCCTTTAGTGGTCAACACCGGCAGAGATGAGTCTTTTATTGAACGTTCCTCAGATTACTTTATTATGCAAGTCACCGGCCTGATGCACCCGTTGCATCAATGTCATTCCACAGCTACCTAGACACCAAAGATTATAACAAAATGGACAAGCGGGGACTGTGTCATCAACGATGACTTGTTAAATTACAAAACGAGACGTGTTTTACATACGATGTAAGTTTTAGAGCGATAATATTATGCGCCGTTCGGTTGTGTGCTCATGGAGCTATTTGGTAGCTCCATAATGTGATCGATAATACAAGCTGGGTTATCGGTCGGTGACTGCGACCTTGCCTGCAGATTTTATACCGTGATATTTTGCTTTGAATTTTCAATTGGCCCATGTGCAAGAAAAGCTAGTATTCTCTCTGTAAATCAAGAAGCATTTCGGACATCTACAACATTACTAAATCAAGAAGCATTTCGGACATCTACAACATTACTAGCTACGCAGCTCGAAAGTTATTCTCGAAAACAGGACTGGATCATTAGTCATGCTGGATTTTGCATGGTAGCTAAAAAAAGGAAACCGGCTTTTCTTTCTCAGAAAACATGCAATGTTCTGCACACAACTTATATGCTTCCTTGGGCCTGAGACTTTCGCACTCTCGACCATAAATGTCAGTGAGTTTGATTGATTGATTGAATTTATTTGGCAATTAAAATAAAATACATAAAATGTACATTTGACAGTACTGCCGAGGATAACACAAGAAAGCAATTGATGCTTATTTCCATTGTGGTCCTCGATGTTAAAAAATACAAAATGACGGATTTGATTTGACAAGACGGCAATTGTTCTGCTTGATGTATTGGAATACATTGGGAAAATGTCATGACAATTATGTTTTATAAAGTGTAGATAGATATATATCATTCATTAAAATCAGAGAAACATTATTGACATTAAGGAAGCGACTCAGGTTCATTGTCACTTATTTTCAATCCTCATTTTCACAAAGAAGACGTGGTCACACACCCGACATGTGGTACTTTTTTTATCTGCTCGGTCACCGAAGAGTTCAGAAAATTTGTTAGTTTTTTAAAAACAGTGTGCTCATGGCTGTTTTACTCAAAAACACGTGTTTTTTAGTTTTTTTACTCAAAAAAGTGTAAGTACAAATCTCCAATCGGCCTTGGTGATCTGTTTACGGCAATCGACGGCTGGGTATACTGGGCAAAAAACCGTGTCCCGGATTTCTGAAATTCGCTTTTGTTTTCGCACAATGCACCTTCAAAGTGTCAACTTGGCGTTTTTTGCATAAATTATCGGCCTTTGTTCACGTTTGTCAGGATATCTTCACTTCCAGGCCCTTTATCGGAAATCTGAGACACTGTCTTTCAGATATATTCATTCACTGTCCACAGGTGAAAAATCAGGCTAGTCTGTCCAAGCGCCGCCGACTTATACTTATTTGAATAATGTACGCACTGCCACAAACGGAACTGAGAAAATCGACGATTTGTGTAAACGACCTATGCGTCACACATTGTGACCAAGAAGTCCGACTCGCGCACTATTTTCTGCGAATTTTCTTACACCAGGACTAAGTGGAAATATTTAGAGTCAGTTTGGGGAATTTTGAATATGTTTAGGATTGCAGATCGTGTGAAAATAGAAAGAAATTATACACTGAACTGGCAAATGCTTAGTGCCAGCAGTGGGTGGTATTTACACAACAAACACAGAGGGGTACTTAGCGATTTAATCCATCTTTGGAACGTTTAACTAGTAGATTAACTGTATACTGTTGTCTCAACGGTTACAATCTGGTTACCAGAGTTCACAGTCAAGACGAAGACGTCGAAACTTGCGTAAAAAAGTCTATCCGATCGAGACTTATGTGCTGTCGTCACACGATCGCGTCGGGCATTCACTTGTTCTTGACTCAAGTTGTCTGCTTCCTGTCTCGCGATCAGCAATTTATGCATGTTCTTTGTGAAAAGTGATTGTCAAGTTCATGTTAGCGCCGACACTGTGCGAACGGGACGTCACTTGCTAGTTTTCCTACCTCAAGATGAGACGAACACACGTAACTCTTGACAACATAAAATGTCTGTCGTTTTCTTAGCTTTTGCACCGCACTGCAAACTTGTCGCCCTTCGTTACGACGGGAGAGATTGACTCGTGTTATTTTTTCAAACTTTATTTATATGTGTTCTTGTACCGATTTTATCAAACTAATAATAATCACGCCGTAGCGTAGAACAGTGCAGGCTGTCATCGACAGCGTGTTCCGAGAGACAGAGTATCGACTAGTCTACAGTGGAGTCACTCGACTTGCGCAACCAGCGCACACATAATTATTTCGGAGATTTTTACTTTTAGTCAAACTTTTGATGACTGAC
>LD347898.1:134295-148604 GCA_001465055.1 Ptychodera flava | reverse complement strand
GCTCTGAAACCGATCTGCTGCAGATAAATGAAGATCTGCACGTTTCCTACGGGTAGCTCTGCTGGTGCACAGAATTGTCCCGAGGCTATCTTCCGCCTGGTGTAAAGCGTTGTATTCATTGCTTCACTTCAATATAGTTTGTGTGAGATGTTTGATAGCGTGTTTGCTAGCATGAGTGCTTCACGAACTCTACGGCGAGTGGAGAGGTCGCAGTCAGAATTGTAGCATTCTTAGCTCGGTTCTTGAACCAATCTTTTTCAGATTGGGGATTGAGTCGAGCGGTTTGTCTGTTTTCCCTGCGCTTAGTGATTGGGCGCCATACCTTGTGGGTTCGAGTCCGGGTTGAAACCATCGTATATCTCTTTCCTGAGTTGATAGCTCTGCTGGTGGACAGAATTGTCCCCGAGGCTATCTTCTGCCCGGTGTAAAGCGTTGTATTCATTGCTTCGCTTCAATACAGTTTGTGTGAGATGTTTGATAGTGTGTGTGCTAGCGTGAGTGCTTCACAAGCTCTACGGCGAGTTGAGAGAGGGCACTCAGAATTGTAACGTCCTTAGCTCAGGTATTGAACCAATGTTTTTAAGATTGGGGATTTAGTCGAGCGGTTTGTCTGTTGTCCTCTGCGCTAGGTGATTGGGTGCCGTGCGTCGTGGGTTCGAGTCCCGGTTGAAACCATCGTATTTCTCTTTCCTGGGTTGATAGCTCTGCTGGTGGACAGAATTGTCCCTGGGCTATCTTCAGCCCGGTGTAAAGCGTTGTATTCATTGCTTAGCTTCGATATAGTTTGTGTGAGATGTACGATAGCGTGTGTGCTAGCTTGAGTGCTTCACGAACTCTACGGTGAGTGGAGACAGCGTAGTCAGAATAGTAACATCCTTAGCTCGGTTATTGAACCAATCTTTTTGAGATAGGGGATTAAGTCTAGCGGTTTGTCTGTTGTCCTCTGAGCTAGGTGATTGTTTGCCATGTGAGATGTAAGATAGCGTGTGTGCTAGCTTGAGTGCTTCACGAACTATACGACAAGTGGAGAGGGTGCAGTCAGAATTGTAACATCCTTAGCTCAGTTAATGAACCAATCGTTTCGAGATTGGGGATTTAGTCGAGCGGTTTGTCTGTTGTCCTCTGCGCTTAGTGATTGGGTGCCATGCATTGTTGGTTCGAGTCCCGGTTGAAACCATCGTATTTCTCTTTCCTCGGTTGATAGCTCTGCTGGTGGACAGAATTGTCCCCGAGGCTATCTTCCACCAGGTGTAAAGCATTGTATTAATTGCTTCGCTTCAATATAGTTTGTGTGAGATGTATGATAGCGTGTGTGCTAGCGTGAGTGCTTCACGAACTCTACGGCAAGTGGAGAGGCCCATTCAGAATTGTAACATCCTTAGCTCAGTTATTGAACCAATCGTTTCGAGATTGGGGATTTAGTCGAGCGGTTTGTCTGTTGTCCTCTGCGCTAGGTGATTGGGTGCCGTGCGTTGTGGGTTCGAGTCCCGGTTGAAACCATCATATTTCTCTTTCCTTGGTTGATAACTCTGCTGGTAGACAGATTTGTCGCCGAGGCTATCTTCCGCCCGATGTAAAGTGTTGTATTTATTGCTTAGCTTCGATATAGTTTGTGTGAGATGTTTGATAGCGTGTGTGCTAGCGTGAGTGCTTCACTAACTCTACGGCGAGTGGAGAGGGTGCAGTCAGAATTTTGACATCCTTAGCTCAGTTATTGAACCAGTCTTTTTGAGATAGGGGATATAGTCGAGCGGTTTGTCTGTTGTCCTCTGCGCTAGGTGATTGGGTGCCGTGCGTTGTGGGTTCGAGTCCCGGTTGAAACCATCTTATTTCTCTTTCCTTGGTTGATAACTCTGCTGGTGGACAGATTTGTTGCCGAGGCTATCTTCTGCCCGGTGTAAAGCGTTGTATTTATTGCTTAGCTTCGATATAGTTTGTGTGAGATAGCGTGTGTGCTAGCGTGAGTGCTTCACTAACTCTACGGCGAGTGGAGAGGGCGCAGTCAGAATTGTAACATCCTTAGCTCGGTTATTGAACCAATCTTTTTGAGATTGAGGATTTATTCGAGCGGTTTGTCTGTTGTCCTCTTCGCTAGGTGATTTGGTGCCATGCGTTGTGGGTTCAAGTCCGGGTTGAAACCATTGTATTACTCTTTCCTGGGTTGATAGCTCTGCTGGTGTACAGAATTGTCCCCGAGGCTATCTTCCACGCGGTGGAAAGCATTGTATTCATTGCTTCACTTCGATATAGTTTGTGTGAGATGTATGATACCGTGTGTGCTAGCTTGAGTGCTTCACGAACTCTACGGTGAGTGGAGACAGCGTAGTCAGAATTGTAACATCCTTAGCTCGGTTATTGAACCAATCTTTTTGAGATAGGGGATTAAGTCGAGCGGTTTGTCTGTTGTCCTCTGAGCTAGGTGATTGTTTGCCGTGTGAGATGTAAGATAGCGTGTGTGCTAGCTTGAGTGCTTCATGAACTCTACCACAAGTGGAGAGGGTGCAGTCAGAATTTTAACACCCTTAGCTCAGTTAATGAACCAATCGTTTCGAGATTGGGGATTTAGTCGAGCGGTTTGTCTGGTGTCCTCTGCGCTTAGTGATTGGGTGCCATGCATTGTTGGTTCGAGTCCCGGTTGAAACCATCGTATTTCTCTTTCCTCGGTTGATAGCTCTGCTTGTGGACAGAATTGTCCCCGAGGCTATCTTCCACCAGGTGTAAAGCGTTTTATTAATTGCTTCGCTTCGATATAGTTTGTGTGAGATGTATGTTAGCGTGTGTGCTAGCGTGAGTGCTTCACGAACTCTACGGCAAGTGGAGAGGCCGCAGTCAGAAGTGTAACATCCTTAGCTCAGTTATTGAACCAATCTTTTTGAGATTGGGGATTTAGTCAAGCGGTTTGTCTGTTGTCCTCTGCGCGAGGTGATTGGGTGCCGTGCGTTGTGGGTTCGAGTCCCAGTTGAAACCATCATATTTCTCTTTCCGTGGTTGATAGCTCTGCTGGTGGACAGAATTGTCCCAGGGGCTATCTTCTGCCCGGTGTAAAGCTTTGTATTCATTGCTTCGCTTCAATATAGTTTGTGTGAGATGTTTGATAGCTTGAGTGCTAGCGTGAGTGCTTCACAAACTCTACGGCGAGTGGAGAGGTCGCAGTCAGAATTATAACATCCTTAGCTCTGTTCTTGATCCATTCGTTTCCAGATTGGGGATTTAGTCGAGCTGTTTGTCTGTTGTCCTCTGCGCAAGGTGATTGGGTGCCATGCATTAAGTCTCGGTTGAAACAATTGTATTTCTCTTTCCTGAGTTAATAGCTCTGCTTGTGGACAGAATTGTCCCAGAGGCCACAGTAAGTGAGGCTACCCACAATTCTCCGTGATCCGTACACACGGAGATCACTCACTGAACTGAAGCAAATTTCTTCTGTACACAGAACAGCTCGGTCTATATTTTAAAATTCTGGGACCATAGTTTTGATAATCATAATTCTCTAATTTCTCAATGTGAATAATGAGAAGATCAACCTCTTTTCCGCAGAGGAGATAGCAATTTTGTGATTTTGTCAACATAAATTTTTGACAGCCATACACAATATTTTCAAGGAAACTAAGGGAATAAGTTGCATCTGTGTTGGCAAAAGAAAGGGTATTGATTTTTTTGAATGTTTTTAACAAAGGAAATTTGCATGTCTGACAGGTGGTATGATGAGACCATCTTAGTTGCTGATAACTTTACCTTGACAAGTGTACAATTTTTAGCACCTTCAAACATCGACTTCTTATTCAATTTGCTCCTGAATTTTAAACAAAATCAATATTTTTGGAACATATTTTTAACCAATAATCCTTAAATTAAATTCTAAGTTTCAAATTGTTCAGAAACTGATAAAATTGAAGAAGCCTTTAGCAGCAGATGTCTGAGCACACAAATCAAGGGGAATTGTGGGTAGTCTCACTTACTGTGTGCTGTCGCGGCTATCGTATAACGATCCAATCCGCGAAAATATTTCAGCACTGGAAGTTAAGCTTACACAGACTAGGTAGGAGACAATGTGGTTTGAACTGCTAATACTTGCAAACTGTGAAATCGCGGTAGACCTGTCTGAATACCCATGCCTCGGGCAGGAGATGTTGTTTTCGTGTTAGAAAGTTGTGCACAGCTCGGGAGTGAGTTCAACGGTATAATTCAACTCTTACTAGTAACTCGGTACTAGCTCTATGGCACAGGGACCAGAATTGTATGAAGAGGGTTTTAGCTTTACATTTAGCCCTTTCCTTACCAGTATGTCTCAAAAAAGGTCAGGATTTCCCACACGCATTGTCGCCATTCATGTCTCAAAATTAAATAACAGAATTATATGATGTGAAGGAATATTAGTCAAATGAAAATATACCCACCTTTTCATCTGTCATGATGTGGCGGTTAAATGTCCTTCACGGCATCCGTGTATGTACAAGATAGAGTGGACACATGCCACGTGGGGTAAAATGGGTCAGTATATGGACCTTCGAGGAAAACGTCAGTAACACTTGTTAAAAGTCTTTTTGTTGACAGTCGTCCCCGTAAATATAAAGTCTAAAATCGCCCCTATAAATAACGGTACAGTCCAAAAATTACATCATCAACTACTTCACAGTGACTTCAGATTCGGATTTAGCTCTGAATACCAGACAATGAAGAGTAATTTTGGATTCAGATTTAGAAAATGTAGCTGTGAATATCCAAAAGACGTGAATCTTTGGCCACCAAATTAAGAAGATGTTTCGTGAAAATAAGTAGCGTGCATCGAGAGGCAATAGGGTACTATACTTCTGCTCAGTTATACAATTATCACTTCGAAGACGACTCTGGAATCGCTGATGACATGTGCACGGACGGACGGAACCTAACCTACTAGTCCTCGCTTCGCGGGACTAACTAGCATTTGACTTAGGCCTAACTGGTAACATTGTCTTTTATGTATTTTGTTTTCAGCAAATACCTGAGTTCCATTAAATCAGTAATAAAGTTATAATAAAAACTAAAAAAAGTAAGATTAAAACTGAAAAAGTAAGTCCAGCCAGGAGTACTGGTTCACCTCCCTGTTTCGTTTTGTTTTGTTTTGTTTTGTTTTGTTTTGTTTTGTTTTGTTTTGTTTTGTTTTGTTTTGTTTTGTTTCGTTTCGTTTCGTTTCGTTTCGTTTCGTTTCGTTTCTCTGAATAGCAATACCCACATGGCTATTACTATTTGGCGAAACGAAACGAAACGAAGAAATAAATGCTGACTAGTAGGCTGAGTTCCATACATGTTCATTGCACTTTTTGGCAAAATGATTTCTATTATTGAATTCACTTCTAGTAAATCAAAACACTATTGATTTGATTATGAGCCAAAACCTGTGTACAAATATATGGCACCCCCTATCAGCACATTATGAAAAATTAGTTACATCATGTAAAAGCAACTTCCAGGGACAAACCCATGAGATGTTCCTGACTTTGATGTAAACAAGCATTTGACTTAACTGGTAACATTGTCTTTTATGCATTTTGTTTTCAGCAAATACCTGAATACCATTAGATCAGTAATAAAGTTAGAACAAAAACTAAAAAAAGGGAGATTAAAACTGAAAAAGTAAGTCCAGCCAGGAGTACTGGTTTCGTTTCGTTTCGTTTCGTTTCGTTTCGTTTGTTTCGTTTCGTTTCGTTTCGTTTCTCTGAATAGCATAAGTCTACACGTACGTGTATGGAGGAACTGCAGTGCAGTCAATGTTTTTTTCTTTGACAAATACTGAGAGAGAAAAAGAAAAGAAAAACAATAGTTAATCATGGAGGTACTACCTCCATGGGTTAATGAGGAGTCTGAATGGTATGACATACCTTAAAATATTTATAGCCCGGTATCAATTGGGAAATTTTCACTGGCGCTTTACACAGTGTCGCATGACTATACTTTCTCAAAGAAGCAGGTCTTTAATCAAGATTGGAAAACTTCAGTACTTGATACTGAACGAATATGACTAGAAAATCTATTTCACAAGGAAGTAGCGGCCTTCATATGTGCAGTCGTAGCTCTCGTTGTTTTTTCCAGACGAATATGGGTTGCAACGGAAAAACTCTGAGTCCTGCAACTGAAAAGAGTCATTGTTTTTTCCTTCGCAACGTACGAGAGCTATGGCTGCTACTACAGCGACATACAAGAAAGAACGATCATCATAGAATTTGAGTCTTGTTCGTTGAGTGTTACATGTAAGAGAAACTTCATCACTTGAACAGAAAGATCTGAATTCTGGTTTATGAAATCAAAAAGATTAGTGTATACACAGCCCCTCATATAAACGAGACTGGTTTATAATAGTGTACTACTGTGAATTCAGTTGTTCCCCTCAGCTATGAGTACACAGCTCACCTATTTGCATTTTTGGCAGTTCTGTGTCATTTTGGCGTTTTTTATCGATTAGTAGCAAAAAACCGTAACATCAAAAATAAGCCAGAAAATACTTTGAGTAAGGTTGTGGATAGGTTCCCCTCACCTGAAGGGGCAGTATGAGCCTGATGGGCACTGCTAAGGCCTAACCACTGTCAATCGTGATGTACTTGAAGTTGGCCGGCAATGTTAGCCGTGAGTTGAGTACAGCCTCCGTGTGTTCCAGCGTTACACGGGTTAGCCCACATGTGAGCATTTTTTGTTTGTCCGTTATTACTAACATAGAGAATGAGTCAGCATATCAAAATTAGACTACAATATATCAAAATTGGACCACATATTATCTTATATAGATATACTGGGCCTACATTAGCTAAAAACAGAAAAGTCCCGTTAATAACCGCATGGTACGTACAGGGCTGGGAGTGAGTGGACGGGGTACTGGCGGAGCGAATCCTTGTGCCCAGGAACGCTAGCGATTACAAACAGGCAAAGTACATCAGTTTTTGTTATAGTGTTTATCCCATTGGCCGGAATGTTCTGCCCCTGTGTACGCCAGACACTTGTCCATAACAACGGAGAAAACATCAGTTTTGTAGCCATTCAAGTAACTTGAACAGGATCATTGACACATGTCGTACCGATCGACATGATCGCAAGCGAAACACTCGTCGCTGACGAGTAATTCCTCGGTACATACTGTCAGCTTAGAGCGTATGAACATACGCGAGTGCGTTCATGTGTAACCGTGGTTTTAAGGGACCTAGGGTCATAAATACTCAAAATTATTGTGTGTCACAACGCATTGATTTTCATTCTCGACCAAAAATAGTGACTTGCATATTTTACAACATAACATGCACCTTTAATAGTTTGGTAGTATCCGTTCCAACTCAAAGGACAATGGACACATCGTTAGGTGAAACTATCGAAAATTCAGTTGTAACTATCACGTAACAATATGCATGTCAATTTGTTTCACGATACGATTCAATATGACCGCGTGGCGGCCATTTTGTTACGATTATTACATGTACGGAGCCATGACTCAGGCACATCTCAACCGATTTTATTGGAAGTTTGTACAAGGACATCAACCTTTGTCATACTCATGCACGTCAATTTGTACGGTGGTCCAAAACTACGTGTTCTTCGTATGTAATAATTTCTCCCCGACTTATGTGTCAGCATTCAATGTTAGGGTCGCATTCAATTGTTTCTCTCCGACATATGTGTTCGCATTCAATGTCTGCGTCACAGTCAATTTATATCTCCGAAATATGTGTTCGCATTTAATTGTTTCTCTCCGAAATATGTGTCATTATTCAATGTTAGCGTCGCATTCAATTGTTTCCCTCTGACATATGTGTCCGCATTCAAAGTCTGCGTTGCAGCCCAGATATGTGTCTGCGGTCAATGTCTGCGTCGCATTCAATTGTTTCTCTCTGACATTGTGTCCGCATTCAAACTCTGCGTCGCAGTCAATTGCTTCTCTCCTACATGGGCGTCGCAGTCAATGGTTTTTGTCACCAACAAATGAGGGCGCCGGCAAGTTTTGGTGAGCGTGACCCTCGCTCCATGACTCACTCTTTCAGTGTTCGAGATCGCGAAAATGACCCATGATTGCATCCGGAAAAAGTATCACTCTTTCAGTGTTCGAGATTGCGAACAGCTCATTGATTTTGAAGGTAAGTGAAAAAGTTATTCATTGTATTGTAAGCTTATGGGGTTAACGATCTAGCCATCGTCTAGCCCTGGATGTATTAGCAGCTGTGGGACGGGCTGCCGTTTTACATTCGGACGCTCATGTGGGACCCATAGGATGCGTCCATACTGGTGAGCAGCATAACCCCTTGGCTAGATCATGATCTAGCCAAGTCATGTCCCGAACCATAACTCAGACATGTACCAATCGATTTTATTCAAAGTTGGTACAAGGACATTGACTTTTGTTATACATAATATGGACGTCAATTTGTTTCATGATATGATTCAATATGGCTGCCTGGTGGCCATTTTGTTACAATGTTTCCATGTACAGATCGAGTCGTAACTCATATCAGACATATTTCCACCAATATCATTTAAAGTTGGAACAAGGACATTGACCTACGTCATACATATGCATATAAGTTTGTTTCACGACATGTAGTAGTATCATGTCAATCATTGAATTTTCGCAATTAGGCTGATATGTTAAGAAATACTGCATCCAATTTCATGAAACTTGGTACAGATGTTAAGCTCACATAAAGACATTTCAGTGTCACAGAAATTAATTTGTAATTGCATATGGTTAATGAACTTTCCTCATTAGAGTGATATGTCCAGAAATACTGCATTAAATTTGATGAAACTTGGCACAGATGTTGATCTCAATGACACTTAGCAGTATCGTTTAAATTAATTGCTAATTTGCATTTAAATGATGATTTTTTGTTTTTTTGGTGAATGTCCAGAAGCACTGCATCAAACTTTATTAGATATGGTACCAGTGATAATCTGTCAGTGTTAATTATGATAGGATGCAAAAATGTTTGGCAACATCCTGCCAATTAATTACTAATTGACTCATTTAATGACCTTTTGTAATTAGGGAGCCTTCAGTAATTACAGAGGGGTGGGCCGGGGGAATTGGGGGAGGGTCACTTTTTAGAAAACAGTTCAAGGGGGACGGTCACTTTTTATAAAGCTATCTTGGGGGGAGGGTCACTTTTGACAGAAGCTGATATTATGCCCAAAACTTTGATTGTCCATGTGATATTTCCTGAATAGGAAATCACCAACAAAATACGCACACACTTATAGACCGCCATGAATAGTTAATTAACATCTCGGTGAAATTCCAAAATCATATTTCTTGCACAATCATGGACTTGTAACCACTCTAGTCTAATCAAGAACAATAATGTGAATAATCAAGCATACATAAATGCACAGATTTATCTAATTTTGTACTGAAAAAAATTATTCATAGTTTCGTCATAGACCCAATGCAGAGTGTATTGACATTTTGGTGAAGTTCCAAAATCATATTTCTTGCACAACCATGGACTTGTAACCACTCTAGTCTAATCAAGAACAATAATCTAAATAATCAAGCATACATAAATGAACAGATTTATCTAATTTTGTACTGAAAAAAAATTATTCATAGTTTCACCATAGACACCATGGATAGTGAACCAACTTTTTAGATGAAATTCAGATATCAATTTCTTGAACACAAATGCACATTTTACTTCCCTATTCAAGCAAACTACATTTAAATACATTATCAAACATATATAAAATACAGATATAGCATGTTTTGCTGGGGTAAATTGTCAATAATTTGCCTGATTATAGACTCCATGTATTATGATTTGATATTTTTGGATGAAGCACTAAATCAGCTACATCTTGCCTTCTTATAGTTGCACGAAATATGGTGACCGTCTCAAAAATGTATGAAATACCATATCTCTTCAAAAATTCTTGCGTGATAAATTGCGACTGTCCCTCCAAAAACACCAGCCCTCCCCTCTGTAATTTATCCCTAACATAACAATTGAACCAATTGTTATGTAAATTAGCTGATACTGTTTTAGTTATTCCTGGGAAGAATACCGCAGTGGTATGGGGGAGGGTCAACTTTTAGAATGTCGGACAAGGGAGAGGGTCACATTTTAGACAGGAGGATAGAGGGGAGGGTCACATTTTACGGTACAGGTGTTCGCGAAATTCCCCCAGCCCACCCCCCTGTAACTACTGAAAGCTCCCTTAGGATGGCGGCCTACATTGGTTTTATGTTTTCACCACCATAGAACTCGATAATTCTCGGCCATTAAGCCCCATGTGTATTGCAATATGTTTAATCACAGACCTAAATTAATGAACAGGACTCTATTCTCTCCAAGGACTTGTAATTAAAGTACCCATTAACAAGTGGGGACTGTGTCATCAACGATGACTTGTTATTTATGTTAGTGCCCCTGTAAAGCTCTGTATAACATCACAGGTATTTAGTGCTAGATTTTGTTGCTTTAGAATATAGGGTCCTAGGCCACAAGACGTTATATCTGGCAAGACATGGGGGCATTACACAAATGTCAACCCTCCCATCACGTGAACAATCAGACCACCACACAAGGCACTTTATCAAAATTGTATAGCCTCAGAATCATGATTGATCACGTGCGCCATTGAAAATATGCCAATGTAAATTCACACACCGGAAAAAATAGGGTACGTCTGTCTTTTCCTCACTGCCCTCATTAAATTCAACAACAGCATAGCTGATTAAAAATACTCACCGATAACGGGACAAATAACTCTGTTATGCCTTAACATTTATCACCAGGGTAGTTGATGGCTTCTGCTTATCAAATGTGATCGGCAGCCATTCTGACATTTTTGTTTCTCTCAGAGGTCCTGTCCCGGGGTCCTGTACGGCTCGGTATGACATCACCTGTGATTATTGTTGAATTCTTTCCTCCATATGATGGGCGTTCGGGCAAAAAGACCTCTTTGCAGCCGGAAACGAGGAGATTGCACAAATGTCAGTCCTCAGATCACGTGAACAATCAGACCCTCACACAAGGACAACTTGACAAAACTGTATAGCCTAAGTATCATGATTGATCACCTGCGTCATTGATAATATGAACATGTAAACATACATGCCTGATAAAATTGAACATGCTTTTTTTTCATGACTGCCCTCACATTTTGATTTAGAAAATGTACAGTACGACTTATCGATGAAAAACACACGTTTTATTATTAAATGGAAGCTGTTCCGCTACACTGAAGGGTCCTTATTTGCCGTTGCTTGAGGACATATCTCCTGTAGATCATACTAGTTCAGTCCACAAGACATGTGTAAAAGAAGAAGTAAACACGTTGCTTAAAACTGCCCACATTAACAGCATTTGCACTATCGAACTACTTTACACAGAGTTCTACAAAAAATTATTAAATAGCCTAAAAAGCCACTGGGAGGCATGGATATTAAAAGAATATTTAACAGTCTGAGAGTAAACCACATCCGCGCACATAAATATTATTATATGATAGAATAAAAGAAATTTGTAATATGCCCAATCTTGATGTACTGTCTGGGCCAAGGATAGTATGATATACTTGAGAAAAGCAATTAAAATTTCAACTAATGAAACCTTTCAAAATTCAGAGGAAAGAATCTGAAAATAGGAGTTTCTATGGTGTGAAGAGAGGCAGAGGATTCAAAGTGAAGGACCAATCCTTCACCTTAAGGTGGAGGTGCATGTTGCCAACACAGTTTTTTCAAAGCAATATTTCTCATCAAAGATGACAAGGAAACCCCCTCACACTATATATTTTCAAAAAGCAGGGATTCTAAACTTTAGTATGGTGGCAGTAGTTTACTCAAAGGATGAAGTGGGTGTATATTTGGGTAAAATATATTTGGTAAAAAACCTCAATTTTAGTATTAATGATAAAAATTAATTTAAGTCAAAAACGACGCTATTTTCTGAAATGTAATATTTCACTTCAAAACGACTATTTTATTTGGTATTATTTATCCTCATTATAAAATGGCAAGTGTTTAAACACAGACACTTAAAAAAATGATTAAAATCATAATAAGCAAAATTAAAATGCCTCTTATTCAAAATGTAATAACTTTATCGCCAAACAAATTAGTCGTTTTGTTATATAGCATCTAAAGAATATAATGTGAAAATTTCAGGAAATTTGACCCAGCCAGAGTGGAGTTAAATTCTTTGGAAATTTCGAAATTGGGAGGAAATAAGCAAAAAAATCGGGTGATTTGCATACATTTGCATACATTAACACTTCTTTATCAAGTAACTTTAGAATGCTTGACAAGCTATAAGGTGAACCCAACCAACAGTTTAATCTTTGGTTAACAAATTAATAAAAAATTGAATAAATATTTGCAAAAAAAAAGTGTTGGGTGCAGGTAGAATGCGCCAGATATTTACTCTCATGCCTTTACAATTGTATGGCCAAAAGACCAAGAAGTGGTGTGAAAATGGTAAGCGCATCCTGCCCCACATGTCGCACCCGCCATATATCAATCTGTAAGTCAGATAGGTAGTGGTCACTAACTAAGGCCCAATGTCACGGATGCCATCAGCGATCATTTTGTCGAAAAGAGGTATTGTATTTATCTACCAGCTTGCGATACCGGTCAAAAAGCGTTTGAATGTAGAGACAAGTCTTTCTGTGGTGTAACCTTGATTGGACAGTTTGTAGGAGAGATGACTATATCTGTCCACAAAATCATCATATGAAATGCATGCTCTTGCATATCGAATAAGCTGGGAAATGTATACCCCATAAGCTGGTGAGAGTGGAATATTACTGACGAGGTGTGGGATATTGATGATACTAAAGTTGAAATCATCTCTCTTGTCAAATTGCCCAGTAGAAATGTGACCATTAGAGTCAATTCAAAGGAAAATATCCAGATATGAAGAAGAAGAGACCGTTTCTGTAATTTCTTTAATCTCCAATTCTGGAGGATAAATCATAGCGAGATTGTCACTGAATTTGGAGTTATTCATTGAAATAACATCGTCTATGTATCTAAATGTTAGTTAAAAGTTCTAGCTACAGACTGGCACCTTTTTGCTGGTTGATTAGGTTACGGATAAATTCTGCCTCGCGTATGAGAATAGAAATAAGTCGGCAAGCAAGGTAGCACAATTAGTACCCATAGGAATTCCTATACACTGTTGGAAAATTTGTCCTTCAAATTCAGCAAAAATGTTGTCGATGAGGAAGTCAGCATACTGATAATATCTTTCTCGGTGTAAAGACTTTAGCATTAGTGGTATTTTTAACAAAATATGTAGAATTAATCCCTAATACTACATATTTGTAACGCGTGAACCGTTTTTGTAGAGAAATGCTTGGTTGATGATGTTTTTCAAGCATTCTTTCAATTTATCATGTCGTATTGTGGTATACAACATGGAAAAATAGAAAGTTTTAATGGATATTATTTTTGAAACAGATCTTGATTTCAAATTATCCATGAGTTCCTTCGACGTTTTGGATATCCACATTTGATATATACCACTCCGAGAAAAGACAACATCACAGTATGCCTAAAGTCCCCGTTTAACAGTACAAAGAACAGAAGTCAGTATCTTTGATAACTCTGTTGTTGAACATTTGAATATCCTGCGATAAACCTAGCTTTGTATGGTGTTTTGTGGAGTTTTGGTATCCAGTATAAGCTAGGAAACTTATTGTGGTCATCCTTCGTTGTAACATTAAGATTATCTATGAATGATATATGGTTTGCCAAAATTTCAGTTTTGTTGAACACTGATTGTCTGTAAGAGGAGTTGGTGAAAGTTTGTTACTGACCGCTCCAGATTCCGAATTAGCATGCATCTAGAGTATGCTCGTCACATGGCCAAAGAAGAAACAATCGATCGTAAACAGATATTTATACTATCTCTATTTAACACTGAATTTTAAATTCAAAGGTTTTGTTGTAAAATCAATTTTACATTTAGCTCATATTTATTTACAAAATCTAACACGAATTAATGTTGGGGCAGCTAGTTCAAATTGTGAGGAATGTTGAGAAGATACGTTTTCAATCATTTCAAAATTATGAATTCATTAAATGAAATGCTTATAAGAAAAAATTACATTTCAATCATTCACTGTTTCCTAACTTGTTCTCGTTCATTTACAGGTACAGTTATTGCACAGCACACGATTTGTATCGTAACGATCGATAAGGCATATCAAATAATCAGCATCAACGACTCATATTAGGGACTGGACAGAAATTACAGAGGGAGAGAGGGAAGGTGTCCGACATGTGCACGTACGAAGCCATCATCTTTTTACGCCCAGGGGTGGGGGAAGGAATTTCAATGCAAACTCAGAAATTTCAA
>LD347898.1:100334-112480 GCA_001465055.1 Ptychodera flava | reverse complement strand
AATGTATTAGTATTGGTTCATCATGTTCTTGGACCATCTGACTTAGTGTGTCTACGTTCTTGAAAATCGTGAGCCAGAACTCTGGAATACCATTTGGCCGTTCTGTAAAAAAGTCACAAATCAGAAGAAAAAATTAAAACAATCCTGTTTGCTGAAACGTCAAGATTTCAGTCAAGGAATATTACTGATAAAGAGATGCACAATTTGTAGGATTACAGAGCTTGATAACTATCAGACATGGAGGTAGGCACTGTAACTTTGAAGAGCAAACTGTCATGGCAAAATACAAGTAGTACCTGTCCTGATAATTATGTCTTGTGTATTGCATGTCCATTACACCACTCCTTGAATCTCAGCAATGCATCTACCTGTCCATCAGCGGACTGTGAAATTTCACTTGCCCTGCCATTGTATTGACCTGCCCTAGACAAGGCAGTTATTTCCTAATTTGCCCTAACTCAAAAACTCTTTGAGTCAGTGCAGCAATTTCTGGAAATTTCTTGGTGTCAGCTCTACAGAAGTACAGTCATGTTATATGAAAACATTTGTTGCATATGAAAGGACTTTCTTGACTCACAGGTGTGTTAATTTAGTGTACAGGGCTGCCTGTACGGACCCTTTGCTAAAAACTGGACAATGTACCTTAGTGATTCTATTCCAGAATGGAAAGGATGCAAGGTGTTCTACAGACCAAGTACGTCCAAGAGATCACGTGATGGCGGTACTAACAAACCATATGTGTGGTACAAACACGTATAGAAATACACGTATCTTTATGTATGTTTACACAATGTGGGTTGGTTTGTGCCATGGTCCATTGAAATTCAGAGTTTCACCCTTTGTCAATATACTTAAAAGTAAAACCAAAGCTTTGGCACACCTGAAGAAAACCAGGCCCACCATCCTCATGATATTGATTAGTGCTTGTCTTGGGGAGCCTTTCATAATGAATAAATGGAAGCAAACCCCCCTAGGATAGTGTCAAATTTTACCAGAGCTTAGCATAGGCTCAGCGTTTTAAGTCTTGCCAAAGATTCAGCCAATGAGATGTGGCAGAGGGTATAGTGAAAACAGCAGAATTGTTACTGTACACAAACAATGTGTGAAAACATAAGTGGTAAATGATGATCAAAATCAACATTTCCGTCAAAAGATCAACACTAACCTTCTTCTTTGCCATCCTCTTCTTTTTTTTCTTCAATGGTTACTTTCTTCTTCAAGTCATCCTGAACAAAAAACAAGGAAATATCAGAGATGTGCTCTGTTTTATTTCATATGCAAAGCTTCTTATCTGGCTTGTGTTAAGGTGCTGGTAACATGTACTTGATAAAAATAAGAAACTTTTGATCTTTTGCTTGAACTTGCTTCAGAAACTCTAAAGCATTTTCTTTCAATGTGAACATAGAAGTTTTGGGTGAGAGAAACAAATTTCCTGAAAATTTACCAATATTTGAAATTTAAAATGGCTGCCATTCTCTTCAGTGTTTACTGTAAAGAGTAAAATAAAATATTCAATTTTCATGAAAACAATACCACGAAAACTTCACTAACTGAAGGGCAGCAACTTTTTTCACTATTGTTGTTCTGTATGTCAGTTGCAAGTTCATGTTCTACTCCCAAAATCCTGTTGAATCACCCACTATTTAGCTTTTCAACTTAGTGTCTATGTGTGTAAAATGCATTGTTATTGTTTAAATTTGAAATCTAGTCCAGACCAGAATTCACTTGTGAACATTAACAATGCAGTCCACACATGCAAGCTGAACAGTGTGTATCTAAAACATGCTTGGGGAGTAACGCCAAAAACTGAGAGTAGCATTACTTACAGCCAAGAGTTCTTTCTCTTCGTCCTCTTCCTCATCTTCACTGCTGGCCCATTCACAGTCAGAGTCTGTTGGTTCTATTGCACCGGTTACCACTTCTTTCCTCTGTACAAAACAGAACAAAAACAAAACAACTTTTCAACAACATCTTGTTCAGTAATACACAACAGGAACTATTTATAATTTTCAAAGTTGTTTCAAAGAGTGCAGGGCATGGATAAATGATTTTTCAACTATACAGTAACCCCAGTAATGACCAGCTGTCGTAAATCTACCTGAGTGAATCTCTTGACTGAAAAGCCTATTTCAGTAACATCTCATTGTCACCACCCTAAGCAAAGAGACTGCTTTCGAAAAATGCATCATTTTTGAAAAAGGCAATAAGAAAGTGGACTTGCCCTAATTAACCCTTTGAGTGCATGATCCAATTTTTTTCGCCATTGTAAAATATATCCCAGTAAATTTTTTTTCAGATTTTCGCAAAAATTTTGATACTGTAGCAAATAAATGTGATGTCCATTTGGTCCAAAATTATCAAAAAATTACAGAAAATTTCATAATAATTGGTAGAATGTTGCACGAAAATTTTTATGGGAAAATTAAAGCACTCAAAGAGTCAAATCAACATATACATCAGGAAATGACACGAGTCTCCGCACAACTAAGCTTCCACTGTGTGAACATCTTGTTAAGATGGACACAAGGAACTATGAGAAATAATTTATACCATTTAACTAAAATATGCGGCTGACCTTTGACCTTACCTTTTCATAAAGAGTCTGATAGAGGGACGCATACTTGCATTCCAGTTCATGAACTTCTTCATAGAATTTGGCTTCTGTCTTGGTGTACTTGACTTGCAGATTCTTCAGAGCTTTGATGCGTCTTTTCACCACCTTGGGTAAACTGAAATATATGCAGGGTATGGTTTTTTTAAATACAGCATGTCCTGTGAATCATCTTGCATTCAAAAAACTTCCAAACAATTACTGCAGCCTCTGAGTTGTCAAAAGAACTGTATCACCAGTGTAATATTACAGCAATTTTAAAGCTGTAGAACCTTAATTTCACATAGCACTAACCACTTCCCACTTTCTCCACTGCCTAGTCAGTAAAATCGGTATTCAGACTATAAGTATTTTCCAACTTCTTAGCAAGGTTATGGAAAGTTATAAAAATTTTATTTTCAGCACCTGTTTTCAGACATCTTCAAAGTCTTTGTCATAATGTGATATATGGGGACATGTAGCGCCCCACTGGTTTTAACCAACACGGCCTGATGTTATGTATGAACCAACATTAGTGATTTGCAGAAAAAATTTCAATAATTGAAGATTGCAAACTAACAACAGCAAAAAATACCAAATGCTGATACTTTTTTGAAGATGCCCACATGGTCTATTGATATTATTGAGAAATGATGAGTCTTAATACTAAATGTTTTTAAAATTAAAAGTTACAATGTTTTCATTTCACTTTAAATGTGGCGACTGTTTTCAATTTATGTTCATGGCAAAAATTACATCTTACTTGCAAAAAGATGACAGAAATGTTACATGCCCCCTTCACACCACATCACCATTTCAGATGAAATATACCTTGAAACCATCCAACAAAACTGACAAACACGTCAAGTCTATTGTTTACAGTTTATTTTTTACTCCGTTTTCATTACATTTACCTCCTGTAATACTGCTGTGTGTACCACCACTTCATACTACGACTGTGGAGTGAGAAATATGCTGATACTAGTGTACAAAATCAACATAGAAACAACAACCTTCACCAAAATGAGAGAACAAAGTATTGCAAGCCACGGTCATAAAAGACCATGGTACCACACTCAGACTAATCGTTAAACAAAGATGAGCTTCAGGTTGTCATGGATACAATTAAGTGAACACACATTATGGGAAGAAGCTTGTAAAATGATAAAACTTGCATATTATGAACTGTAAAATTCAATATTAACCTGTTTCTTTGCTCAATGCAGGGCTCCCGATATTTCTAAACCTTCCACCCCCATTTGCCTATATCAGGGTCCATCCATCCTTTTGAAAGTAATAGGGTCTTGCCAAAGGCTAGTGCTGAAAGGGCTTAAGTACACCCACTACCCAAATAGGACAAACAGTCTTTGGACACTGTTTTGTCTGTGTTTAAATCACATGTGAAGTCAACGGTGCCAATCACAATCATGGCATTTTGACTAAATATAGGGATCAGGGTTCATACACTTCAAGTAAATCAAAATTCCAGGACTTTCCAGGAGTTTTTTTGCCATTTTCCAGGAGTATTTGTGGTTGAAAAATGCCATTTTCCAGGAGTGTTTGCATAATAAAGCGTGCAATTTTAATAAGCATCATACACTAATTTTTTTCTAAAGTTTTCATTGTCCACAAAACTTCAGCCTATAAGACATCATTTTGCTGACAAATACGGTCAATGACAAGTTGACAGGTTTTGACGGTGACGACATCTTGAATAACATTGCTGATGACTGAGACAGTTGCGAGTTGTGAGTGTGGTGTCGGGAAAGATAAACTCGGGGAAGGCTTAGAATTAGTCGATGACTTTACATTTGATGAAGATCGGGCAAAGAAATCATTAATATTTTATTTACTTGCTCCTGTTTTTTCCTACCAAGAGCTCAATGTTTGCATGGCTTTTCATAGCCCAGCGTACGATGCTGTGTGTTCCCGGTGTTATAAAGCCTCCCATACAGCCCTGCTAAGGTCCATAGACATGCGGTCCCAATTTGGACCGCACACGAAAAACCACTTTTCTAACTACTTTCGGCCGAAATCAACTTGATTTCAATCTATGCCTACCCGAATCACTCAACCGCTCACAAACTGCAAAAAAGAATTGTTCGCATGACGTCCAAAACCATTAGTTTGCTGGCAATGCACGGTCAAGGGCCCAAAGGCCGGCGATATCTCTCATGAATGTACCAAATGGCGAGCCATGGGAACACGGAGCATCATACGCAGGGCTAGGCTTTTCGATACATCGAAAGTCTTTTCACAAAGTTTGCATCTTGCCGCGAATTTATCTAGTGCCCGCTCCAGCCATCCTATGTACTCGGGCTGTTTCAACCAATGATCGCTGAATAAACACTTTCCAGGAGGCATTGTTGTGACTGATGACCCGAACAAGCTTTAAATTTCAACACGGTCCCTCCACAAGCTACTCATGCATACTTCAATGTCACTGTACGTGCGTGCAAAACCGTGGATCATGGAATACACAAACAACATGGTCTCGCCCACGCTAGTACAAGGGTACCCCTTTACGACATTATAAGAAACACTACTACGCTTTCCAAATTTTGTCTCAGGAGGGCTCCCCACCTGTCGCAAAACATCTTTTCACATTTTACGATTTTGACGTTCGACAATTCTACTGTTTGACTCTCTCCTTTACGATCTGGCCGTTCTCGACCATGTGCGATCGTAACTAGCGATTTTCCAGGAGTAAATTTTGATTTTCCAGGAGTTTCCAGGACTTTCCAGGAGTGGTTTTAAATTCTAGGATTTTCCAGGACTTTCCAGGAGTGTACGAACCCTGAGGGATGCATTGGCAGAATTTGAGTTCACCGACAGAAAGTCATGCAGATTTTGTGCAAGAGGGAAAAAAATCAGGGGTCACTGTGCATTTGTTTGGATGGCACAGATCACAATTGTGCAGATAGGATATTTTGAAACATTATTTTTATAGTTTCTGTAACAGCATCAAGTTATTGTGAAGAAGCAAACGTAATTTCAAAAACGTCACGAAATTTCACACATTTATTGATTTTTGTATATCAATGGTGAAACTCTGATGTTATAAAAATCAACCTGTTCAGATAAGCAGATAACATGTATCGATATTTGGTATTCAAAGTGTCTTCCATTCCTTATTGTCAGCTCTGCAGAAGCAAACATTTGAGGAAACACAAATGCAAACACAAGCGTTGCATTAAGACCACATAACTTTTAGACCAGAAAAAAATCGTAAGATTTTTAGCATTTGAATATCGGTCAAAGAGTTGCATACAGCCATACATACACTTTCATAATGGTATGATGAATGTTGGATCAACCCTAGCTGTATTCTATCCTCACAGTTGTACTTTATTAGTGTGTCTTTGACCCTTTCATCACAAATGGTTTGGCCCTGGCCTACTGTTATCAATGGTGATTGTGGACATGTTCATAGGAAACTGGGGGTGAACAGGCTAAACCAAATGAGAAATATTCTTTGTGGATACCAGAAATGATACAGTTAGTTGTATATGTTTGATGTAGTAGCATTTTTCAGAACAATATGGGTTCCGGATATCCAAGGAGAGATTGCCAACGCTTTAGAGAGCTTACCTGTCAATATAACCACTGCCCTTGCCAACTAACCCATCCAACCTATCCTGTAGTGCTGCCAACACTTGGGGGTTCGACATCACTTGAGGCGTAATATCACCTGAAACAAACAAACAAACATTGATAGCACACAAAGAAATACAAATCATAACTTTGACAGAAATTATCCAATGGTTTATTCCGCCACCATACAGCTATTTGGTTTGGCAGCATGGCGTGCATTGCTAGGACAATCCTGCAATAGCAAACTATGGAAAAGATTTACATAATGAAATACAAATATGTATGGATAAGCACTGAAGCAGCATACAGCACTACAGCAACAGTTATGTTGGACAGGAGAGACAACAGAAGTGACATCATTATTCCAAGTTGTGGTCATCTGAGAAGTGGCACAGAGACATAAACACAACAATTGCATACACTGTATTACAAGCATAACAACTATACAATATTCCTTCCTGTGGTTTCATAAGGGTAATGCATTGTTGAACCCTTATCCTGCCAGGCTTGTTACTTCACCTGATGAGTCAGTGAATGGTATTTACCCAGAACCTTTATGGTACTTTCACCTATTTGGCATAGTATAAGGCAAATTTAAAGTCTCTTCAATAAAATGCACCGTGTGGGACATGTTCACGCCTCACTCTATGGTTTTAACCACCTTGACCTGATGGTGACATATGAACTTGGCAGGATAAGGGTTATGTTAGGTGTTTTTATCATAAATATACAAAAGCCACTCGGTGAAAGCAAATCAGGAGAACCTGCATTAAAGCCTGTTTATGAAAACAGCACCCCTTCACCAGCACACAGCTGTATGCAATTATGAAGAAATCTTACAAATATGAATGGCAAAGACAATGATGACAGCAAATAGGTTATTTGTTACAATAAGGAACCCTGGATAGTTGCCATGGATACTACCAAGAGTTAAAAGGTCAGACAAAAAGACAAGTGAAACAACATTTCCCGAGGACTGTCAACAAGTTTACAAAACACAGCTTGGATGTTGCAAATGATGATTTCTGAAAATGTAATGTACAAATTGAAACAGAAGATTTAAACTTTAGCTCAAACTTCCTGAAGGAAACTTTTTACCATTATTTTTCTAAATAACGCATAAAAATTAGCAACTACACCCTCTGACCACAATGGTTTGGTCTAAATTGTTTCCTAGACACAGTTGGACCTCTACATAGGAAGATTGGTTGAAAGTTAAAATGATACTTATCAGCCACAACTGCTGTACATTTACGTAACATTGAAATTTCCAGGCAATGAGAAAAAATTACATTAGCACTTACTATGGAGACAGAAAAAGCGATTCAGTGTTACTTTTCATGTATCACAAATTTTGGTCAATTATGAGGTTTTGGATAATATTTTCACAGGTCTATCTGGAATTTATGCTGGTTTTGTCAAAAATTTACGCTAAAATGTCCCAGAATTTAAGCAACAAACTCTGAAATTTGCCGATACTAGATGGCAACCTGAAGTATCGCATACGTGTATTGACAGCACTCTTGTGTTGACAGTGTTGGTGACGATCACTAGTCTTTTACTGACACCCAAAAAAAGCCATACTATGCACACCGCACACTATTATTGGAGCTCTTACCGCTGTTTAAATTCTGGACAGAAGCAAAGGCTGACTCACCAACTTGCTGTCGAGCAAAATCACCGGAACCAGTCTGGTTGGTA
Organism: Ptychodera flava; assembly: GCA_001465055.1. NCBI lineage: Eukaryota > Metazoa > Hemichordata > Enteropneusta > Ptychoderidae > Ptychodera > Ptychodera flava. Next base: position 104,595 of record LD347898.1, on the reverse strand, counting down.
CCGCTGCCTTCCTCTACGTCCACTTCCTCCATAGATTCCTCATTTTTATCACCTATCTCAATATCAACGGCAGTTTCCACCGGTTTGCTGTCAAAGGATGGCAAAAAAAAAAAATTTAAATTTAAATTTCTGCAGGATAATCTGATACATTTTAAACTGGAAAATCTGCATGGTACACAGGTAATTCCTCCATAATTGGTACTTTTGGATCTTTCAATTCCACAGGAAGAAAACGTTGTACATAAAAGAACTCTCCTTACTGAACTGCCTCCCACAAGTTCCATCTAATCTGACTTATTATTCATCCAATCTCCATCAGTTGTCAAAAATCACATTGTTCTTTCCAAAAACAAAAAATAACACTGTTCAGTTGTTTTTACCTTAAAAATCCTCAATTTTTTTACTCTTGGGCACAGCCACGAGTTCAAAAAGATTCCATATCACACAACGACAGAACGGTAAATTGTAACTATCATACAGGCCCAGACAAGTGCATAGCTCAAGTACAGATGGATCTACTCATAGACCACCACACACTACTCAACCTGTACACAGTGACTCTGGCTGTAATTGCAAACTTTCATTTGCACAGCTCCTTTCAAAAACATCATTGTAACAAGTTTTCCTGTATGAGGATTAGCTAATTACTTCAACAGCTGCTGTCTCCTGGGTTCAGAAACCTTCATAATTGTTTACAAGTCATTCATACCAGCACACTGAACACACACAAACCCCTTGGGCGATACATGATTAGCTCACGCTGAGCAAGTTACAAATACAGCCCTGGATTTTTCTGATCCACAGAATGTCCCCTAGACTATGGGTCTCCACTAATTCTTGCCTAACTAGGTTTGAGTTGGCCAAGACTGATAGCCGTGCACGACTGAATCTTTCGGTCAAAAGGCTCCCTTTTTTGCAGACAAACATAATCCATCGATTTTATTTAATGGTCATTTTATGCACTTTTCAACAATTTCATTTATATCCATGTATTCTTGCGTAAATCATTTCGTTTCTCATTTCAACATGACTTTTGCCTTTTGTTATAATAAGAGCCTTATCATGGCACTGCATATAGAATATAGTATTTTGTAACAAAGGACATATGTGTTCTGGAACCTCATCAATAATCTTGGATGATTATTAAAAACGTTTTTTACTTACTTGTCAGGATTATCAGCCATATTTGATGATAATGTAATTATTTATCTCTGTAAAATATAATAAGAGAAATAACATAAGCTATAGGTCGTATCCGGCATTGCGGTGATAGTATGCTGTCCTGTGTGTGTAAAATTGTAGTAGAAAAGGTGTACTCATAACCTTGAAGTTGGTGATATTAACTTCAATCCCGACCAAAGGATGATTCAGCAAAAATATGTCCATCAGCTACGGTCAACTTGTCAACTGCCCCCTAAAATTTCACATCTGTCCCCTAGTTTTGATGAATGGGGTGCATTTGACCCCTTTCCATGAACATGGAAACACTGTAAGTGTACACTTGTATACAGTGTATTACATACAGTACAACCTAAGCATACAACTGATCCACCACTGACTGTACTGTACTGGCGTAGACTTGACTTGAGGAAGTTTCAAGAAATTCCGGAATTGATTCAGAGAGCTCAGGAAATCTTTGATTATAGGAATACTAGATACATAACATACTGGTATTACTACTGGCGTAAAATTGATATACCCAATGCAATGACAGGTTTGTTATTTGTTTCCTCACATAATTTGATAATAACCTTTATTTTCAAGTCACATTTTTTTTCATTCACAAAAAGGATGCTTCATGCCAACAGAGTATTTCATGACATCTGCACTACATTATACCATCATTGCATGATGACTTCCGGGTATTATAAGTAAATTTCTGTATCACTTTGATTCATAAGAATGGCATTCCTATCTACCAGGGAGGGCAGTGCTCGTTCCGCGCATGGTGTTACATTTCACATAAAATATGTGCATTATGAAGTAACAGCTATAAAATATGATGGAGACGATTTCAGGGGTGTCACATCACAACATATTGAATTTCAACTTTGTTGTATGATGCGCGGATGAATCACTTAATTTGGGTTGTTCCATTTTTTCATGGGTGGAGACAAGTCCTCTGCTGGTACTAACTGCATCAGAATGGAAAGAGTTTGTCAGAGGGACAATTTATAAATCCATTATTAATTTACAATGTGATATAACATGCTTTTTCTGCAACAAAATTTTATCAGGTTTTTTCCGATAGAACTGGACATATGTGTTTTGATTTTTTTCTCATAATTACCGTATGTCATTGAGCTGGTCTTCTTGAGCTATATCATCACTTTTTAATCAATGACTGTACATTTTACAGGTTTTGGTACAGTAACTTATTTTTCATGTTTTACATCTCATCCCCCAAGCACACAATTTCAATTCTCTCATATGTGGTTTTCTCTCGCATTTTGCAAAACACACGAAGACCTATTTTTACCTTTTAAACTAGGACTTGACACAACAATGCTTTTGCAAACACAGGATACACAGATTCAAATTGAGATTGACAGTCTGTGGAACATAGGACCCTTTCTGTAGGGCATATGTGTGGAAGAATAGAATTTTCAAGGTGACACTACATCAGAGATACTTTCACACCTTCAGTTTGAAGATATCAGACCTTGCAAAATTTAATTTGGAGATATTTATGCCTTTCTGCAAACTCATTGTATGCAGCCTCCATGTAAGATATATGACAATAATATGCACGTAATGAAAACCATTTCCATGACCTTCCCAGGTTTTCCTAAGAATGTGCAATTTCTCATTTCTTTGCGAGACTAATCTGTGAATTTGTACAAAACCTGCATAACTGTAATTCTCATAACTATTAAATGAACGTATATAAACGTATATGTTATGCTGTATTGCAGTTTGGCTGGAAAATGCTTTCGTAACTAGTCTGAAGCCTAGACAATTCTAGTGTATTGCACTTGAATATTCCTATCACACAGGAATCAATGTCTTGTTTACAAAAATATCCCTGAATAAAATGCAACTTAATTCAAAAAGAACAGTTGCCACTAAACACGGTTGTTGGGGAACAATATCAAATAAATTTGTCAATGTAATCTGCATTAGATATATTTACATGTAAGTTTTCACTGTACATGTAGAAATTACATCATGGTGCAAAAATAATGCTGTGCTACATTCTGTATTTGCACTGCTATAATGGACTGGTCCATTTTTGTACCACAGGGATGGTTGGGATGACAGTAGCAATTGCAACGCCCCTCAACCTCCCGCAATAAAGTCAGCAAACCTTAGTTCAAGTGTAAATTGCGGTTGTCGTTTGTTTAATTATCTTATTGACATAACATGACGTTTTGGCAATCTGTGAGTTTAGCAACACAGCTTTCCTTTCATTTTTGATGAAGTGTGCTTCAAAATTATCAGCTAAAGTCAACAAATTCTTCAATGACATTTAATGTACATGCACATAAATAAACTGAAGGTTGCTGGCAGAATTGAATATTGCACTCCATACAGAGTAACCGATAACACAATTGATCTCAATGATTTCCTTCAACAATACAACATTGTGACACAGCCCCTGTAGTTTTCCTTTTAAAGAGTGGCTACAAGGTTAATGATAATGGGTGTTAATAACACTTCTCATTTTAATCTCTAAATTATTTTTGACAGAAAATTAGCCCGCATGGAAGATGGCTGATGAAAACAAAGATGACATCACAGGTCAGAGGTCACGGGTCAGAGCATCAGAAAACCACCATAAAATGTATGTCACATTGTACAGCATTACAATAAGTAAATTGGGCCATTTTCATCAAGAAATCAACCCCTATTGAGGACTCGCTGATGAGCGATATATAGGTTGAGGACAGAAATCCAGCAAATGGCCTAATAATCGATGGAATATCAATGATTCTGACGTTAGATACATCTGTGGCATTGGTTCTTGGCTAAATTTCTCTGATTTTCATCTTTACATTATGCAGTGTATGTCTAGACAGGAGTGTTCTGTGCATGCTTTAGTAAACACAATACAGGAATTTCTATCTGTCAGTAAACATGTCAAGTATCTCATTCAAAATCAAAAAATATGTTCACAAAAACAGAAGTCGGGCAAGAAGCAGCCATATAAGGGAGGGTACATACATTACAATACTGTAAACAAATATTACATATAAGATGGTTGAACCACTTCATGCATTATACATATTTCATAAATAAATAATGCTAACATATTTCTAGC